>OVAN01010039.1:0-16195 GCA_900406275.1 Anastatica hierochuntica | reverse complement strand
AGTTTTCCTCGCAAATTTCTCTCGCAAATTGCGTGTTTTCTTGTAGTGTCGGTTTAGGCGGGGAATTTTAGAACAGAGCATATATATATATATATATATATATATATATATTATATAGGAAGTCGCTTTGTGACGTGTCGTGCTCACATGATTTGTAGGTGACGTGGCGTGATTCTGGAATTCGCAGGTTTTGATTTTTTTAAATTAAAAAACGCTTTCGCATACGTGTGACCACTCGATTGGCTTATGACTCTAATTTGTTTGAGAAAATATGCAGTGGTATATTAATGACCAAACTAACCCTACTGAAAATTATGATAATTACTTTAAAATTCTTTGAAAAAAATCTCCATGTAACCCTAATATACCGTCAGATTATATATATATATTGCCTAGATTAGTTTTGTTATTTGTTCAATTTTTCCGAATTTCGTATATCCAAGTGATCTTAAGAATCAAGAAACAATTGCAATATGTGTTTTGTGTTTTTAAAATAAATGATGTCTTCTTCTTCTCATTGTTAAGATGTCGTTTCATGGATGATATCAACACAGTATCATGTGAATCCCTAAGATTTTAATACCTAAAATAATCCTTCTTCTTCTTCTCTATGTAATCTTAGGGATGATGCTAATATTTTAGTATCTTTTTTGCAAAACTTTCAAAGGAGAGAATTCAGGTTATAATATTTTAGTATCTTTTTGCGGGTCTTACGGTTTTTCGCTGTTATATTCATAATGGTTGTTGGGTTGCAAAGTTGGGTGGTGAAAATTTGACTCTTTTGACGGAGGAAGCGAGTTAAAAAATCTTTTGTTCTTCCTTTTATTTCATTGTGATTTTTCTACTATGTTCTGGTGGTGCTCTTTGATTGTTTAGAAGAAAAGTAGATCGAGAGCAATGATGAGGATGAAGAGTTCAAAGAGGGGTAAGAGCATGACGATAATGAGGACGAATCAAAGTGTCCATATTGGCTCTGATGAACAAAGTGGTATCGTTGATTATAATAACTACGTAGAGGAACGAGTGCAGATGGTGATAGTTGTGATGATGAGTCGGATAATGATTATGGAGATGTTGATGACAATTCATGGCATGCATTGCATATAACAAGACAAGTGGTGCTGGCAAACCTAATTAAAGTGTTGGAAGTTGATGGCTGCATGAACGAGGAAACTAGGTTAAAGCACTAACGCCTAAAAGGAATCAATTAGAATAAGCTAATTGTAATGGGAAGCTCCTTATATTAAGCTTAATATAATATTCTTTACTCTGTAATTAGTTACCAAATGTAATTGGATGAGAATCATCAACCTTTACTGTTATTATCTTATGTATACTTAAAGTTATATTAATAAAAATCAAATGTTTATAGTTTGGACGATATGTTCTATTCCATATATTATAACAAAGCAATCACTCTAAAAACAACCAAAAAATAATTATATACATATACACATTACTAATCCATAATATATAATCGCATGGTGCCATTTAAAACCGAATAACCTTGACAATTGAGAATCCTAGAAGGCTTTAACTGTAATAGTATGTCAGAATGATTATGTAATTTAGCAAATGTTTATTAATTACTCTTGATCTTGAAGCCATAAATATTTTGAATCAATTTAATCATATATAAAGTATTTGTATCACATTTTATTATGGTTTAAATATGTTATAGGCCGGTAGGTGTGAGGTTTATGCTGTTTGCGGGTTTTTGCGGTTTTAATGGATTTACGTTTTGTGGGATTTTTGCTGTTTGCGGGTTTTTGCGGTTTTAATAGGTTTACAATTTATGAGGTTTTTGCTGTTTTTACGACTTTTGCGTTTTTTATGTTTTTATGGTTTTACGATTTTTGTTGTTTTTACGATTTTTATAGGTTGTACAGTTTTTGCCGTTTCAGCGGAATTTCACGGGTTATGCAATTTTTATGGTTTTAATAATTTCCGCGTGTTTTACGGTTTTTGCAGGGTTTCAGATTTTTGATATTTATCCATTTTTTAAGTTTTTACGGTTTTTGCGATTTTTATGATTTTATATGAATTTTTCGATTTTTGTTGTTTTAAGGTTTTCAAATATTTTGCTTTTTATGTTGTTTTAATTATTTACGATTTTGTGGGTTTTACGGCTTTTGCGGTTGTCGCGGGACTTTACGATTTTGGCGATTTTTACGGTTTTCGCGTGTTTTATGGNGGGGGGGGGGGGTTTATGTTTTTGCGGTTTTTACAATTTTGTGATTTTTACGGTTTTTGTGGTTATATGGTTTTTTTCGGTTCCCGCGGAGTTTTAAGGTTATTGCGGTTTTATGGTTTAACGATTATTACGATTTTGCGGATTTTGCGCGTTTTACAGTTTTTCGGTTTTACGATTTATGCGGTTTCCGAAAGGTTTTATGATTTTTGCAGTTTCTGCAGGTTTTTTGGTTTTGTGGTTTTTACGGTTTTAATTATTTCCACAGGTTTTACGATTTTTGCGGATTTTACGGATTTTGCTGTTTTTACGGTTTTTGTGGGTTTTATGATTGTTGCAGTTTTTTGCGGGTTTTACGGTTTAACGCTTTTTACAATTTTGCGGCTTTTACCTTTTTGCTGGTTTTACAGGTTGTGCGATTTCTGCAGGGTTTTATAGTTTTTACGGCTTTTATAATTTTACAAGTTTTACGGTTTTCGCACATTCTACAGGTTTTACAGGTTTTGCGAGTTTTACGGTTTTTCAGATTTATGATGTTGCGGTTTTTACGGGGTTTTTGGTTTACGGGGGGTTTTATGGTTTTAACTATTTTATCGGTTTCCGCGGGTTTTACAGTTTTGGCGGATTTTATGGTTTTTGCGGTTGTTAGGGTTTTTAAGGTTTGCATTTTTTACGGTTTTTACGGTTTTGCATTTTTTACGGTTTTATTGATTTCCACGGGTTTTACGATTTTCGCGGGTGTTGCGGTTTTGCGGTTTTTGCGGTTTTTATAGTTTTTACGGTTTTGTGGGTGTTACGATTTTTGCAGTTTTTTGCGGGTTTTACAGTTTTTACTGTTTTAACGCTTTTTACAATTTTGTGGCTTTTACGTTTTTTGCTGATGTTACGGGTTGTGCGGTTTTTGCAGGGTTTTACAAATTTTATGGCTTTTACGGTTTTGCGAGTTTTACGGTTTTTACAGATTTTGCGGGTTTTACGGTTTTTTGGTTTTTACGATTTTGCGTTTTTTTTACGGGATTTTGGTTTATGGGGGGGGGGGTTTACTATTTTTACTATTTTAACGGTTTCCGCGGGCTTTATGGTTTTGACGCATTTTATGGTTTTTGCAGTTTTGTGGTTTTTACGATTTTTTCGGTTTTTGACAGTTTTTTGTGTTTTTAGTAAACCACAAACAACAACTAAACACGTCGTCTACAAAGAGGTGTTCCAGAACATAGAGTGATATTCGCCGGTTTAAGTTTTATAATTTATGATATACTTTATGCAATTTGGGTGTTACTTTATATTTAAACTTAGAGGTGGACCTAGAAAGCTCCGCGTAATGACATAATAACTTTTCGTTTCTCAAATTCTACGAAACAAAAATTATATCGCATTTTATTTAAATTTTTTTTTCAAATTTTTTAATGCCCGTGCATGGCAGTCACTTCAAAAGGTTGGTTTTGTATCTTCCTAAACCCATTTTTTCCCACGGTCTGTATGTTGCATTTTACAGAGTTCGGTCAAGATCTGGTTTAAAAATTTTGATCACCGACGAAGAAAGAATGCTTCAGAGAAAAACAAAGAACGTGGTCTATAAAGAAGTGTTTCAAAACATCTGGTATTTCTCTTTCGATTTGTGTTATTTAACTTTTATCACTTTTAAAAAAAAAGTGGTTAAAATTATTATCCCTAATAGAAGTAAAATGACAATACTAAATTTGCATTGTTTTGTAGATTTTTCTGTGAGGTGGTCTGTGCATTGCGAGATTCATAATAGACCGTCGACGATCTGCTTGTGCGGGATACTGTGCTTTTTGGCTTTTGATTTCTTTATTTTAAAAGATGAAACCGTGTTTTAAGAATACATACTACAATGTATTATTCAAGTTAACTTAAAAACAATACGATATCGAAATGTGTGTGTTTTAAGCCAATTTTTACAAAAAAAACGTCATGTCCGTGCATCCCCACGGACCATGGCCTGCCTAGTTGGTTATAAAACTTGTTAATATAATGAATGAGGAAAAGTATAAAACGAAATGACAACCATTGATCATGAGCAATAATGGTTGATCGTACGGTTCCTGTGAATTGTTGATGAAGATATACTCTCTGAAATCTCTTTGAGCTATGTTTAGAAAAACCACTGCCCTTTCGCTCACCATTTGAGTCATCCACCATCGTCTCTTCTCTCTTTTTCGAATCCGCCGTCTCTGCAGCTAGCGTTCGCTCTTTCGCCGGCGCTGTAGATCGGACAAACTCAGGTAATCACTAACTCTCTTCTCTTCTGTGTCGATCTGCTACGTTTTCTCTGCTTCCCTTTTTAGCGGTTTCGTTCTCCGGACTTCTTGTATTCTTTTTGCAATTTCCGACGGTTGTTAGATCTAGGAGGTTTTGATCTTAAAATACTGTTGATGATTTTTTAGCCGGAGAAAATGTGGGGAATCTTGAGACAAAGAGCCGTCGATGGAGGCTTGTCTGCTTTGGTAAGAGGCTTTTACTCCTCTTTGCTTTTGTATTACCTGCTCAATGCAGATAACGATTTTTGAGATCCGATTTTGTTGTTTGTTGTTTTCCAATTGTCTGATTTCGACAAAATGGGGTTTGACCAGTCTCTCAGAAAGACGCGATCCGCATTGGTTTCTGCAAGGAGCTATGCAGCTGGTGCAAAAGAGGTAACATAACACTCTTGTTTCTGAGCTCGAGAAGACAATTTGGGTCAATTTAGGATGAGTTGAGCTGCCCAATTACTTGAGGATCTTGTCTTCTTCTGCAGACTATGTTACTTGCCTTTTATTTCTTGTTTGTATTCACCAAAAAATCTGGTCTAGTGAACTATAGTAGTTTCATTGGCGAAGCAAATTGGATATCTTTGGCTTGCTAAACTGCTTCCAAGAAACGTACGGATAAATAATCATGGCATAACTTGTCAAAGGACTCTTGGCTTTCTCTCCTATTGAAAATGGTGGATTTCAGTGGACTTTCATCATCGTTATAAGTATTTTGGTAACAGTTTAGAATCCTAATAGATGTAACTTAAGTTAGATTTTGAGAGCGCACAATTTGATTTCAAATGAGAGCCAACAAAGCTGATACAGCTGACATGATGTCAAGTCATTGTCTATACTTCTGAAACATTTTCGTTGTGTATTGTGATGTTGCTTACTTTTTTTTCTTGCAATTCGTTGTTTAGATGACAGTCAGAGATGCTCTAAATTCTGCAATCGACGAGGAAATGTCTGCAGATCCTAAAGTATTTGTCATGGGTGAAGAGGTTAGTTGCAGCTAAGATGTTTGATATATTGATCCCTTGTTTCTAATCAAGATATCTATATTTCATCTTTTATCTTCTTTTTGTAGGTTGGCCAATATCAGGGTGCCTACAAGGTTAGAATTATTTGACCTGATGGACATTGTCTTTTCCAGTTAACTTGCTTTTGTTTTGACCCTGATCTGATGTCTATCGTATGCACACATAGATCACAAAAGGCCTTTTGGAGAAATATGGTCCTGAGAGAGTTTACGATACCCCTATTACCGAGGTTTGGATTTCTTATACTAATTTTTTGTGATGCAGTTGCGATCCTTATGTCTATCTTTTTAGATATTGAAAAGATTTTTGACAGTGATCTTGTAATCATGTTTAGGCTGGCTTTACTGGAATTGGAGTTGGTGCCGCCTATGCTGGCTTAAAGCCAGTTGTAGAATTTATGACGTTTAACTTCTCTATGCAGGTTAGCTCTAGCTTTTGTTCTATCAATTTTTCAATACTATATTCCACCTCTTTATTTGACTTGATTATGCATCATTTTGGCACAAATACGTTTGCAGACATCATTGACTTTATTTTCTTTTGGTGTCTTATCATTATTGAGATTAAAGTGCGTACTTTTCTATATATTTCCTTATGTGTATCCTAACATCTATTGGACTTCTTTCAGGCAATTGACCATATCATAAATTCTGCTGCAAAGTCAAATTACATGTCTGCTGGCCAGATAAATGTACCCATAGTCTTTAGAGGACCCAATGGTGCTGCTGCTGGTGTTGGGGCTCAGCATTCTCAGGTGAACGCTAACATAAATTCTATACGGAATACCTTTTTCTTTACGCAAAAGAGCATGAAAGATGTGTTGCCTTGCATTCTTTCAAACATTACATCCACATTAAACTGAAAAGATGTTCAAATAGAACCTAGGAACTGGCTTTGGCTTTAACTTTGATCAAATGTACCCTAAATAAATGAGGCATTTGGGTCGATTGCGTAAAGATTAAGGTTCTTAGCAGAGTGTTGTGCAATTGTTTTCTTTTAAACACGCTAATGCTCTCAGGAAATTATGACTATGTTGGAGAAGGCCGTAGAAAGCTTAACTGTATGACTTAACATGACGGATACTTTTCAGTTTTTGTAATGTTGCTAATATGATTAATACTGGGATTCAGGAATTATCCGTGTCGATTACTGCGTGTTATGTTTTATACGTAACTCTGGTTGTTAAGTTAGGAAAATTATGTTTCGACATGTTTCAGTGCTATGCAGCATGGTACGCGTCGGTTCCTGGTTTGAAAGTCCTCGCTCCATATTCATCAGAAGATGCCCGTGGTCTTCTTAAAGCTGCCATTAGAGACCCTGACCCTGTTGTCTTTCTTGAAAATGAGTTACTGTAAGTAGTGTTCCTAATTTGAATTCTGGGCATGTAATTAGCGCCTACAGTGAAATATCAATGCCCACTAAAACTGATTCCACCGTGCAGATATGGTGAATCATTTCCTGTCTCGGAGGAAGCACTTGATTCAAGTTTCTGTCTTCCCATAGGCAAAGCCAAGGTACTGTCACTTGATATTATCGCCTTGTGCTTCTCTCTTTTACAGTTAGATGCTTTAATGTTTTCATGGGCTATAACAGATTGAACGAGAAGGAACGGATGTAACAATAACAACTTTCTCCAAGATGGTTGGTTTTGCCATCAAGGTTTGTCATTTCCCAGCTTTCACAAGCACAAGCACCTTTCAGTAATTAAAGCTGACTATAATTTGCTAGTTTCCTGCCTATAGCTCAAACATTCAGTTGTGAGATTTGATAATTGCTTCAGATGCTTTGTCTTTACCAACTGAAACTTCTCTTTGTTATGTCTCTGATATTTTGAATGTATATGATTCTAGGCAGCTGAGAAGCTCGCAGAAGATGGAATAAGTGCTGAGGTATGAAGATTTCAGATGTGGTCTTGTGTTTCTACTCTTAAAACTGATACCTTTGTTATATATGCTTTAGGTAATAAATCTTCGGTCAATCCGTCCGCTTGACAGAGCCACCATCAATGCCTCAGTGAGAAAAACAAGTAGATTGGTAACAGTTGAAGAAGGTTTCCCTCAGCATGGAGTCTGTGCAGAAATCTGGTTAACTTCAGTTTCCTTGCACCTCAAAAATAATAAATAATGTCAAAAATATTGATGATTGTTTTATACTCTCTTGGGTTATGGATCAGTGCGTCGGTTGTAGAGGAGAGTTTTTCATACTTGGATGCACCGGTGGAGAGGATTGCAGGAGCTGATGTTCCAATGCCATATGCAGCTAACCTAGAGAGATTGGCTCTTCCTCAGGTAGATGATATCATTCGAGCAGCAAAGAGAGCTTGTTACAGATCCAAATGATCATCAAGAAGAAGACCACTTGTCACATTTCTTCTTTGATTCTTAAAAAGGAAAGGAAAATAAGAAAAAAGAGGGGAGAAAATGACTCACTTTTGGTAACGAAAAAAAAAACCCCCACCATTCCTCGTTGATTTCTTTCATCTTTTTGCTATTGTATTCCTTCTCATTGATTCTCCCTGCGGTTTTCTTGTTGACCTTCCCAAATCGAAAATACTGCTCTTTTGATGAATTGATCGAGAGAAACGCTGGTAAAAAGGAGTTCACAACACCTGTTATGTTGTTTTCTTTTCTGGTTTTGGTTGATATAACTTTTTTAGGACAGAATTAGAATGGAATGAACGTGGGAGGAGAAATTTGAAACCTGATATTCGTCTGTCTTTCATTTGTGTGGATGCTAACATCCACACTTGAATTTGTATGAATTTTTAAAATGAGGAAAAAAATTTGTGGACGAATCCCGTATAAATTATATATGGATAAATCGAAGATTTGGGTTGATAGTGATAAATGTATTACACGAGAATTGAATATGCAATTGAGGATTACGAAAATATTGATGATTACAAGAGAAGAGATTAAGTAAATGTTGATTAGAATTTATTGATGTTTATAGGAATCTTTGGCGATTACAAAAAATAAAGAATCAAGTCTTTTGTTTGGGTTTTTATCTTTTGTTCTGTGGATTCTTTTGTGAAAGAAGATGGAGAAGAAAATTTGTGGCTCTGTGATTTCTCCACGATTCTAGGTTTCTTCAACTGCTTCTTTGACCTAGTCTTATATATTCCTTAGCATTTTTACTGAGTCTCCTAGAAGAGTGGGATTTGGGTCCAACAATTACCTCCTAACATCCAGAGCGAGGATCCGAGGTCGCGGATGCTGATCAGAACCTGACCAGTGATCTTTATCTGCTCTCCTGGCGACAAACCCAAATCTTTACACAAGATTTCGCTTGTTTGAGATCAAAGACCAGTTCTGGGATATTTCTGATGCTAAGGAGATGGAGGATATGAAGGCAATCTTTCGAAAAACCAAGGACCAGCTCGATTTGGCTAGGTCCCATATGCAGGAGAATCATACTCAGATAGAAGAATTAAAGTTCAGGTGGAAGCGTTGACTAGGTAGAATGTTGACTTAGCTTTGGATATCAACGCGAGGGCCAATAAAATTGTCTCCTTTGAAAGTGCCAAGAAGACTGATGATGGTCAATTGTCTGAATTAGTGGTCATTAACAAGGATCTCCTTACTTCTACATTTGCTCGAGGTTTCTCAAGAACTACTCAATTAAGTTACTCAACGAGTTGCTTCAAGGGGTCGTTTGAGAGGTTTAGGCTTCCGCAAGAGTCTAGCTCCTTTGTGTTTTCTGTTTCGGGTGATTCAGGTTTACATGAACGTCTTTAGTTGCGCCTTAGGACTCCAAAGATCTTTTTAAGAGGCTAAGACTTGTTCGTTATGAATTTTGAGATTTTATTGAGGTGTTGGGTCTCTCTTGACCTTTAGGTATTACCAGATTTCTGGAACATGGAACGGATCAGGTATTAGGTTTTTAGGAACCTGAATTAGATTATCGGATTTTAAGGCCTTCGAGTATCAGGTGCCATGTTTCTGGAATCTGGAGTAGATGATAGGTTTCGAGACCTATGATTATGTTTCAGGTGTCTGTGAACCTAGAATATATGATAGATTTTTAAAACCTTTGACTATGTGACAGGTTTATGAGAACCAGGAGTAGATCATAGGATTGTAAGACCTTTAAGTGTTAGGTTTCTGAGAACCTAGATTAGGTATTAGGATTTTAAGACCTTGAGTGTCAGGTTTCTGGGAACCTGGATTATATGATAGGATTTTAAGACTTTAAGTTCCAGGTTTCTGGGAATCTGGATTAAATGATTGGATTTTAAGACCATTGATTAAGTACCAGGTTTCTGGGAACATGAGATAGATGATAGGATTTTCAGATTTTTGATAGTGTTAGGTCTCTGAGGACCTGAAATAGATGATAGGATTTTAAGACCTATGATAATGTGTCAGGTTTTTGGAAACCTGAATCAATTGTAAGGATTTTAAGACCTTTTGATAATATGTCAGGTTTCTGGGAACCTGAGATAGATGATAGGATTTTAAAACCTTTAGCGTCAGGTTTCTGGGAACCTGAATCAGTTGTAAGGATTTTAAGACCTTAAGTGTTAGGTTTCTAGGAACCTGGAATAGATGATAGGATTTTAAGACCTATAAGTATCAGGTTTCTGGGAACCTGAAATGAATGTTTGGACATTCTTGATAAATGACAAGTATAAGCGAATGGTATTAACCATATCCATAAAGTATAAACAAATTGCAAAATGAGCAACGGTTTGGAGCTTCTCAGGAAATTTTGGAAATTAAATGATGTCTCTTGGTTTCTGATTTTCCGGTGGTGAAGGTCTTTGACCTTTTGTTATGCATTCAGACGTGTGCATCTTCTGGATTTCATACGAAGGGATTTATAAGATGAAGGTTAAACTCATTATGAGGAGCTGCCTACGTACTCTGTCAAGGGATCAAGTTTAACGTAGTTTGGTTTTGGGAGAGTATTTAGTGGTAATACTTTTTAGATTCATGGCGTTCCATGACCGTATTTCCGGTACTCCGGTTTGTACCTTTATGAGTTTCTCGACGTCGGTCGTACTACGTAGATGATCCATTATGGACCTTCAAGGTTGGTACCTAATTTCTCAGCTCCTCGCTCTTTGGTGTTTTTGTACGCTTTTCCTAGTACGAGGTTGCCTACTACGAATCTCCATGTTTTGGTGTTGGAGTTGTAGTGTCGTTCAAATGCTTGCTGATAATTTTGGATACGAACCAATACTTGTTCTTGAGGTTCCTCGATCAAGTCGAGGTTGTTTAGTAGTAGTTGGTCGTTGTCTCTTGATTTGAAGTGCATGAGGAGGCTCCCGACTGAGACTTTGGCAGGGATAACAACTTTCATCCCGTAAACTAAAGAGAAGGGAGTTTCCTCCATAGATCTCCTAGGAATTATGCGACATGCCAAAGGACTTCAGGTAGCTTTTCGGACCATGCCTTTTCCTTGGTACTTAAGCGTTTTTTTGAGGTTTGCTAAGATAGACTTATTAGCTTTCTCGCTTAGCCGTTCCCATGAGGGTATCGAGGCGTGGATGTTGTGAGACGTATATTCCATGTTTCAAAAAATTTTCTGAAGTCTTTTGGATATGAATTGTGATCCATGATCAGTTACGATTTCGTAAGAGATTATGTGACGACGCACGATATCTCGCCATACAAATTTTTTTACTTCAGTTTCGGTTACCTGATGCAACTAGTGGTCCAGCGACATCCATTGATCAACGCATAAATAAGTATGGTGAAGATAGCATTTCAATTGGCTGGTGAATAATGGGCGCGTGTATTTGATGCTTATCGTATCGAGTGAAGTATTTCTCGAAATATTCGATTGTGGTTGACCACAAGTATCCTTGTTTTTAAAGGCATCACGTCTATGAATGTATTTCAGGTTAGGCCCTAACACACTACGTTTGTAGATATTAGAGTCAGTTATACAATATCTTGCGCATAAGGCTTTGAGTTTTTTAGTNGGGGGGGGGGGGGGGGGGGGCACTCTCTCTGAATGTATTGTATAAATGGTGATCTTTGGTCGCTCCCTCCAATGACTTGGTCATAAAAAGGTATCAGTGGTTAATGTGTGTCCTCAACCACTGGCTTTGGGTTATCCGAGGTATTGGACTCTACAAGAGTCGAGATCGTGCCCCTCAAGGTATTCCGAGGATCGGAGTCTGGGAGACTCTCGTCTTTGGTACCTTCCGTACGTTCAGTTCAGGAGACTGAGCGGTGTAGCTTCCCTTCTTATAAGTGTGAGATATTCAAGCGAGTACCTGAGCTCGATGGTTCATTTAGTGAGGCTTCCAAATTGGTTATGACTTTGGTGTACCATACGCAATGGCTGAAAAATCATTACTGTGATTGAGTATGATTGAAAGTATAGGCGGAGCTTTCGAGCCGCAATTACTACTACTATATCCAACTTCTCTATGGCAAGGTACCTTGTTTCAGCATCTATAAGACTTTTGCTCGTATAGTATACATGTTTATGCTCGTTCTGTTCCTTTCGCACTAACAGGCCGCTGACCGCAGCTGGGGAGACATCAACGTATAGGTATAGTGGTTCTCCTTCTAGTAGTTTGGACAATATAGGAGGTTATGACAAGTAAACTTTGATTTTCTTGAAAGCATCCTCACACTTTTTGTCGGACAAAAACTTTTTATTATTCTTTAGTAGTTTGTAGAACGGAAGACATTTCTTGGTAGACCTGAAGATGAATCGGTTCAAGGCCACGATTCGTTCAGTTAGTCTTTGTATGTCCCTAGTTTTCATAGGTAACGAAATTTCCAGGAAAGTAGCTATCTGATTTGATTGGCTTCGATGCTTCGCTCGGTCACCAGGTAGCCTAGAAATTCTGCTGATGGTACCCCAAAGATACATTTGGCGGGGTTGAGCTTCATATCATATTTGTTGAGGATATCGAAGCATTCTTTTAGGTGGGTGACATGGTCTTCTCCATTTGAGGATTTGACCAACATGTCGTCTATGTAAACCTCCATGGTTTTTTCGAGCTGTCGGGCAAACATTTTGTTCACGAGCCTTCGGTATCTTTCTCCAACTTTTTTCAGACCAAAGAGCATGACTTTATAGTAATAGGTACCACGTTTTGTTATAAAGGCAGTTTTTCTTGATTCGTAGGATCCATCATTATCTGGTTGTATCCAAAAAACGCATATATGAAGGATAATAGTTGATGGCCTGCCGTAGCCTCAACGAGGTGGACAATGTGAGGTAATGGGAAGCTATCCTTGGGATATGCCTTTTTTAGGTCAGTAAATTCGATGCATATCCTCCACTTTCTATTTTTGTTCTTAACCACAACGAAGTTAGCAAGCCAATCACGATAACGTACCTCCCGAATATAACCTGGCTTTGTTAATCAATCAACTTTGTCATTAATTGCTTGAGCCTTCTCATGGCCAAGTTTCCGAAGTTTCTGTTTGATCGGCTTAAGTGTGGAGTCTACATTAAGCTTATGAGTAATCACGTTCGGGTCGATACCTTTCATGTTGTCAGTAGACCATGTGAAGGTACCAACGTTCTCTCGGAGAAAGTCAATGAGCACCTTTTTGGTTTAGGTTGGCAGTTTTGACCCAATGCCTACACACTGTTCGGGGCGAACATCGTCAATGCAAACTTGCTCGGTGAGGTTCTTTGGGGGACCTCGCGTTGTTTGTTGCATTGTGCGCTTTTCTTGGATCTGTAATTGCTATTTGGTGGATTCTTGGAGGATCTAGAAACCTCCCATATAGCAGATTCTGGGTACATTTTGGCTACCTCAAATTGTAGCTATCTTTTCAGGGGTCGGGAATTTTACGCATTGATGATAGATGGATGCCACCGCTTTCATCTTATGGATCCAGGGTCTCCCCAAGATCGCATGGAAAGGATTTGAGTGGTCTATCACCACAAAGTTTATCATTTTCATGACTCCGCAAGCGATAACGGGGAGTTTGATAGGTCCTAAATAGGTAGCTATTTCTCTAGAGAAACCTACAAGATTTACTTTCTATTCGGTAATCTCGTAGTCATCTACTTCCATCCCTTTTAGGGCGTTATAGAAGATAAGATGAACTTAGCATCCAGTGTCGACCATCAGCTTAGTTACCTCGTAACCTCCGACATTGAGCGTGATGACGAGGCATCGTCATGTGATTTATCGAGATCAAATGTCTCGCTTTCCCAAAAAGAGATCTTGGTGTTAGGCTCCTGTGAGGATGGGTTTTTCTGAACGCTAGATTCATCCTTTGCATGTAACCTTTAATCGAGTTGACGGAGTCTCGACAGACATCAGATCCTGCAAGAATATAATATATCCTTGTGTCATGAGGCTGCAAAGTTTAAGCCTTTTCGAACAAGGCAGCTACCGTTCCTTTGGGAAGAGACGATGGTAAATAGTTTCAGATGTTTTTCCCAAAAGGGAGTTCTCTGAGGATCATGTCGACTCTTTTCTTAGGATCCAGAGGTGGAGAATCAGTTTTCTTTTTAGGGGACCTATCCCGTTTTGAAGGCGAGGCTTCTCTCGAGGAAGCTCTCTTTTGAAAAGGGACTGACTTCTTGAGCTCCACGTCTTTTAGCTCTTCAACAGCGAATTTCGCGGCTAGCTGGATTTGGAGGTCCCAAAATTTTTCTGTGGAATGACCCTTCCTTTGATGATAGCTACTAAAAAACTTTTATCATAGGACTTACTTGAAGAGGCTCTACTCATTGACCCAACAAGTTTCTCTTGTTGGGTTTGGTCAACGGCGTAGGAGTGCTCGCCTTGACTCTGATTATTTCGAGGGTTACCCTTTTTATTAGGTGCCTTAGAATCCTGAGGTTCCGCCTTTGGAGGGTTATGAGGCTTCTTATGATTTTTTTCCAAAGCGGCAGGTTTCTCTTCCAAGGTGATAAAGCTGGATGCTCTATGAAGTGCATCATCAATCATCAGAGGAGGGTTGATCGTTAATCCGAACCAGAACTTTGATCGAAACTAGAGACCTCTCCATAGAGCCTCGATGGCTACTTGATCATTAGGGTTTGAGAGTTTAGTTTTCACTTCTCAAATTTTATCGATATAAACCTTGAGCGTATCACCAACTCGTTTGCCTAATCTTCAAGAGGTATGGCTCAGAAGCCTATTTTTTATGTGAGTCGAATATTGCTTTATGAAAGCGTTAGTTAGCTGATCGAAGTTATTGATCGAGTTTGGCTCAAGGCCCGAATACCATTCGAGGGCTGCCCCTGTTAGGTTTTTAGTGAATGTCCGACAATATCCTGCTTCACATTCCTCATGAGTGAAGTGAGTTTGACGATGGCTAGTCTGAAGGCTCTGATATGAGCTTTAGGGTCTGAGGTTCTGTCATACTCGTGTGAATCCTTCTCATATCTCTGATATACATATTCGCGATTCGATCGGTGAATGGAGTTCCTCGAGTCTCCTCGATTACGCTTTCAATTTCGGGAGCTGAGCTTGTGGCTTTATGGACCTGAGCATTCAACTTCTGAAGTGCGGCATTGGTTCTTTCCATGTACATGCGGATGGCCTCAGATTTCTCTGGTTTAGGTGGGAACTGAGTTGTCGTGAGGTATATGGTTCGGTGGTTCCTGAGGGAACCATGCTTGATCGTTTCTATAGGTATGAGGAGAATGGAGTCTCTCTCGAGTACATGAGTTATTCTACAGGGTACATGGGGGAGGAAGGTCAGCTAGAAAATTCAGATAAGATGAATTTCCAGCTTCGGGATAAACCTGGGCGCTGGGATCGAGGGGTCGATTATGGGCCTGGTGAATGAAGGATGAGGTTCCACCGCCAGCGGGGATTGAGGCTTCTCCTCCAAGCCTAAATATAGATAGAGGTGGAGGGAGACCGAGGTTCTGCCCAGACGCAGGGTCAGGTACTTGTGTAAGTACCATGTTGGTACTAGCAAAGTTAGTTCATGTGGCTACAGTGGCTGGGGGAACAAGCGTGCAGATGGCTCCTGAAATCGGGGTCTCGAAAGATGATCCTCAATTTCCAGGTATCGTGTTAACATGTGAAAAGTTCAAGCGACCACAGAGAAAAGAGGGGTCGGTTACGGTGACACCTGAGCCCCAACATTAGGGAGGTCTCGTTGAGGGAACCTGAGACCTCGATATTGATGTGTATTCGTATTTTAAGGGTTTTTACTAGTGTTTTATTCGAGAAAATGGTGTTTTATATGTATTTGGTTCTTTTTGGAGTCTTTTGGTGTTCTTTTGTGTTTTTATAGGTTTTAGGTTGCTTTGGAGAGAAATAGAACAATTTGGGCCAAAAATGAATATTTGGAATGCAAAATCATGCTGAAGTGTCAGAAGTTTTGCCTTTATTGACAAAATTCCCACCGTTGGATCGAGCTGAAATTTTGACACACGATATCCACAAGCTTTAGCTTTAATTTAAAGGTGATTTGAATGGAATCCAACGGTGCGATCAAAAGTTATGGTCATTTTACTGAATACCTTTTATGCTGGCAACGAGAAGACGAACGCACAAAAATGAACATCCTAGCAGAAGGATAGAAGGATTGATCGATCCTTGTCTCAATGCGACAAAAACCAATTATTTTGAACCATAATAAAAGATTGAAGACCCATATTATATATAAAAATACTCAGACTTTGTTTTTCGGTTTTATTATGTTGTTTTTTTGAGTTTTTGAGAGAGAGCTTTGTAATCTAAGGAGAAGAAGAATCTTCCGTACTTCGAATCCGAGAAGAATTCAGAACCTTACTCTTTGTTTATTGATTAATACAAT
>OVAN01010038.1:2463-16197 GCA_900406275.1 Anastatica hierochuntica | reverse complement strand
CTTTGTGAGAACCCTAAACCTAACGAACAGACTACTCACTCATAGATAAAGGGAAAAAACAATTCAAATTGAGAGACATGATCGTATATTGCATAAATAAGAGAAAAAGAGGGTTCCGAAAGCTTCTCAATCGAAGAACTAAGATGCTTCTTCTCCCTAGGATACAAACTCAATCTCTCTGCTCTTAAAGTTTCCAAAACTGCATAATGAAAGGAAAAACTCGAGTCTAGGTCTTTTAGGTGAAATCCGGTTTGAAATAAGTTTGGTCTGGTTCTTCGTAAAATCGGTCCGCAGATCAGGACAGGGATCGATCGATCCATGTCTGGATCAGTCGATCTGTGTTCAAAATTCTGGGTATTTTCCAGCTTTGCACGAACATTTCCTTTGAGGCTTGAAATCCATCCAAAATTCTACCTTTTCGCACATTCAAACTCAGATCCAGTAAAAACAACAAAGAACACAGAACTGCGCCGAAACAATCCGAATACATACTAAAAACCATAGATCTCGAATGAAACCCGTACTAAAAACCTACAAAAATACTAACACATCACAAACCCAAAACCACAAAGATTGCCCCTCCTATGACTCTAGTTAGCCTTAAAGTGAGGCTAACTCTAAGGAAGTATCCTCTTTGTCGTTCAACTTCATTTCACTCGGGATTTTTCCCATGTGTGCACTTTCCTAAAAAGGCCTCACATATCGAAATAATAGGGGGTGTTGAAGGAAAGATTTAAGGGTTCACAAGGGTATGTCACTACTATAAAGATGAGAGTAGCCATTTGAGCTAAGAAAGAGTGGTAAAAGATGGTTAAAACATAGCTCAAATGTAGTGATTTCCCATGGTCAAGTATGACAAAGCCCATAAGCAAGATGCTAAAATACATTAAAAGGCCATCTTAGGTAGGAATTGACTCAAAAGATAGCTTACTTCCAAATTCGCAAAGACCTTTAAGTGATCAATTCCGATCAAGAATTTTCCTAAGACAAAAAGTGGTCTAGGCAACATCTTACTTCTAGTGAGGGCATTAATCCTTAAACAAAACTCAACTATCTATGAGGTAGTTTCATCATTGTTCCCTATGCAAAATGCAATCCTATATGCTCCTACAAACTAAGTATTCACAAATGTATGCAATCTATATGCAAAGCTTTGAAAATCTTTTTGGATTTTGTGAAATTTTTTCGATTTTTTTGGTTTTTTATAAGTCATAACTATCTACAATGCAAGACTCAATATGCATGAAAAGAAAACAACAAAACTCAAAATAGCATTAGTATTAATCCCCTCCCACGAACTTAAATTTTACCGTCTCGGTGAATTTTAAACTGTGAGAGTGACTCATTAAAAACGCATAAGAAAACCGAAAATATGTTATGGTATATACAAGAGATAGTAGGTGTACCTTTAGACAACTCATATTTATGAGTGTCTTGATGTATCAATGGATGGCTTGGGGTCTTCATAACGGAAGGATCCCCACCTTGATCTCGATGTTTGGCCTATGGGATCTTTTATGTTTCTTCTCCACTATTGATCTTGAAGTGAAATCCTTGGTGGTTGTATTGCTTGCTGCTCAAGTGGTTCTCTGATAGTCAAGGGCGGATGAGTCACCGAATGTCTCGGCATTTCGAACACGTGCTTCTTCCTTTTGCAATCTTCCTCGTCGCTATTGATGGATGAGGAATAGTGGTTGTATTTCGCACCTCCTTTTATTGCCTTCCAAAGTCGCGAAATCATGCTCGTGTTCTTTTTTACTTGTAGTGTGTTGCGCTTGACTTGATTTTCCAAGAGTTGATCGTCGAACGATCTTTGGTCTGGTGGCTCACAATGATGGTTAAGGAATTCATGTCCAAAGCTTTCTTCATCATCTTCTTTTTCGGGCATTTCTCGTTCTTCGTCTAGTTGGATGATTGAATGTAAGTGGAGCTCCGCTCTTTTTGTTGCAAGGTTTGGAGGTAGGTTGAAGACTATTGAAGGGATCACGGTAGTGGTAGTCCATGGATTCAAATGAAGGTTGCATACGTGCCATTTCCTATGCACGTTCATAAATGTGTAAAGGACCTCTCCACTAGAGCCAAAGCCGAAAATGAACCTTCGATCCAACAAGTATTGCATGTCAAGGCTCCTTTCTTCTATGTGGTTCTCATCATTGACCTCTTCATCATCTTCTTTGTTTTTCCACCCCTCAAGTTGTATTCCAAAGTATCGGAATAACAGGGTAAGCATTCCACCAATCCTTTTCACGGACTTCCTTTGCAATTGGATGTTCGCCACGTATTCAAGAAGGATAGCAACGAAGATCATCCCCGTGTTTGTGTCTTCTCCCAAGGGGTCAAACTATCTTCCACCATGCTCCCATAGATTCTATTTCAATCCTTGGAACAAGAAATGCATAGCCTTTCTTCCCATAAAATGGCGGTTCCCATTCACAAAGAAGGAATTCGCCAAAAACTCCATTGTCTAGCGAATTGTTGGATTGCGAATCTTGGTTATGGTAGCTTCATCTTTAACATAGTCTCCAAAGTCTATTGTCCTCTATAGCTTGCTTACATCCAAACCATCCCAAAGCCCAATCTTTTTCCTCTTCCTCTCGAATCCATAAACTCGGCATAAGTCCTTTGTCGAGATGATATACATCTTCATTCTTGATCCGAAAGGTCACATACCCAAGATTATTTTCGAAGTCATTCCCATGGTGAAAGTCCATTGTTTCTAGGAATTGAAGAGTAGGTTGGACATATGTGGGGTAGCGAATCTCGAACAATCTTCCAAGGTCCACGTACCCTAGCAACCACAATGTTCCTTTCACTTGCGAGTACCTTTGAAGATGGTAGTATTGTTTCTTTTCCTTTTCCGACCATGTGGGGTAAGGGAGTCTCATAGCTTGATGTGGTGGTGCCGTTTGTTTTGATCCTACACTTAAGAATGTAGCAAAGTGAGTTTTAAAGATTAAAGATCATAATGAAAAAGCTAAAAGGTCTAGCTTTGAATTGGAATTTAACGATTAAGCACAAATATCTCCATGATCCAATCAACTATCCCAAGCTAACTCATTAACCCAAATGCATCATGCGTAGTTAGAACCAAAATGTCATCATAATAAGAGAGGCAATTTTTGGCCAATAAGGTTAAATAATGCCTTTGATTTTTCACTTCTCAAACTAATGGCTTTTTCTCAAATGCTTTCTAAACTACTAAGTTCAAAATCCAAATGATACCTTTTAAAGAAAAAATCCAAATTTAGACATGATGTGCACTTCAAATAATATGTCCAAATTCATAGCTCATGGATAATGCTCAAAGTAGTAAGGACAATCATGTTCAACAAACCAAACATTCAAACAATCACTTCAAGTTAAAGCTATTAAAGAACCAAAAATCAACTTTCTATTTATGGGAACCTAGAAATCGACATTTAAGGGTGTCTAAAACACCCTAATAATTTTCCCAAATCAAGAAAGTGATGAAAGATTCTAAATCTAAAACCCATAGCCATTATGAACCAACAAGTTCAAGTTTCCCAAAATAGAAAAATTTAAGTACTATTCAATTCAAGCACACAACTTTAGATTCATGAATTTCTAAGTTATAGAAAGCAAATGTAGCTTATGAAACTATCATAACCAAGCTTTCTCTAGCCTAAGATCCCATTAAACATCATCATCTCCTTAATCATTCTAGAAATCAAAAATTAAAGATGATAAAGGAGGGTTTTAGAGATTGTCATACCTTGTTCTTGATGTTTTGAAGAGAATGGGATGGGGAGAGGACTTGTTCTTGATGTTTTGAAGAGAATGGGATGAGGAGAGAACTTTGAATGAACTTAGAAAAATCAAAGCTATAGTTTTTCAACACAAATCTCTCTTTGAAAAATGAAAAGTTTCTTCCTTGCTAAATAGCTTGGAAATGTCGACAAGAGAGGAAGAAGAGAGAGAAAAGTGCTCTCTTAAAGTTGTGGATGAGATTGAAGTAGTACAAAACATATTTAAAAAGTGGTCCCCCAAGTTTCAAAAAATTAAAATTAAAAGGGGACATTTTGCAAAGTGGTCCAAATTTAAATTTTCTTTTTAAATTGAAGGGAAAACTTGTTTTCTTGAACTTGTAAAATTTTGTACCAAAGATTTTAAATTGGATCAAAAATGGTGACGTTTTCTCAAATCAAGCCTTGCAAAATCACTCTTGAAATTCTTTTAAATGTGAAATGCAAATTGAATGCTTGAATTTAAGAGAACTTACCTTGGCCAAATGAATGCTCTTAAGTATTAAGTCATGGTGACTTTTTGGAAATGTCAATCCATTACTCCATTTTGGTTTTAATCCTTTCCTTCATTAGTTCTCCTTCGGTACCTAAGCTTAGACCAAAAGAATGTCTTTGGAACAAGGTTTTCCCAAGACATAATCATCATTATTGAAATTTAAAAGCAGGAAAATTGAAGACTTAAAAAGAAATATTTATAAAGGATATGCATGAGATTGCCTCTCAAATGCGCATGTTTAAGGTCATTAGCTTGACCGTTCTTCTTTCTTTTAGTTGGTGAGATTAAGGACCACCTCTTCATGGTTAGATCCTCTTGGAGACTTCCTTATCACCCAATTCCTAATCTTGTTGAAGTTTTTCACTCCATTACCTTTGATGAAATGGGGATTGTAGCTATTCTTGAAGGTTGGCCCTTGAGTGTTGGTTTTATCCATTATCACTCCCAAATTCTCATGGGGAAAATCTTTTTTAAGTTCTTCCTTATGAAGTAAATCCCAAACACCATTCTTTTCCAAGCTCTCATAGACTTTCTCCTCTCGAATCCTACCATTTTTCTTTGGCTCCCTTAAGTAGACTGTATCACAAAAAGCATTGCCTCTCTTGGTTTTAAGCACTGGGTAGGAGACTCCTTCATCAACTCTTTTCAAGATGAGCCATTTAGTATCAAAGTTTATTGAAGCTCCGGTAGTACGGAGGAATGGCGTTCCTAAGATCAATGGAAAATTGGCTTGGTTGGACTTAGTATCCACAACCATAAAGTCACACTTAACAAGTGTATTGTTCACCCTTAGCTCAACGTTCTCAAGCCTTCTCATAGGAGTCTTTTTAAATGCATCCCCAAGTAATATGGGATCCGCTCCTCTCTTGATCTTGTGCTGAAATCCAAGTTCTTTCACACGGTCTAGTGATATGACATTCAAACTAGCACCGGTGTCCGCCAAAGTATCCTAAAAATGGTAATCCTTAAGAGGCATGGAATTAGAAACCTTCCCTCATCATTTCTCTTTTCTAGAGTCTTCTCAATGGCTCTAGTTTTTGGGATTCCATTGTCCCTCAAGATCTTCTCAACCTTGTCCCGTTGAGAAATGGCTTTTTCCAATTTCTTTTTGACAATGTCATTTGTGTTAGCTTCTTCTTCCCATTCCTTGGGAATATCCAAAAGACCTTTCTTCTTCAGTTCTTTGAAATGTAACTCAAGAATTTGCTTCTTGAAGCGTTGAGGGTAAGAGAGTGTGGATTTAAGAACCGGAAGACTCAAAATGGGGAAATCTTTCTCACTCACCTCTTCTCCTCCAGGCATATATCTAGGAATCCTTTCCTTTTTCTTTAATGTCTCATCCCTTGAGACATTGTGTTTCTCTTCTTTCTTGAAGCCATCATCCTTCTTAGCTTCCTCAAAAACATCTTCTTTAGTAGCCTTATCAACAAGCAAAGGTATTTTCTTTACTCTTGAAGAGGAAAGGTTATTGATGATTTTGAGATTGTTGATGAGATTGTTGATTGCTTGGATGTGGATTTAGTTGGGAACCCATATTTTAAGGAAGTTCATGCCAAAACTGACCTTAAAATTGAAGAGAGAGAGATGCTCCTTTTCTCAAGAAAGAAGAAGAGCCTTTGCTTGTTAAGAAAGAAGAAGAAGAGCTTCATCTTTGACATTCATGTCTCGGTAGATAGACTCTATCTTCACATTCATCTCCCAAATTTCTTGTTAAGCTCGGCTTTTGTCTCATTTTGTCCTTCTGCTAGCTTCTTACGCATAACATGATTCTCTTCTTCTTTTGTAGGACCAGTTTGTTGTTGAGGCTTTTGGTAGTAGCCTTGCTTAGATTGGTATTGGTACCCTTTTTGGTTTTTATTTGAAGGATAGACTTGATCTTTTGGATTCTCCACATTAGTGCTTCAGTAGGATAAGTTGTTGTTGAAAGGCTTGTATCCTTGGTTGAAGGGTTTTTGGTAGTACCCTCCTTGTATGTAACTCACTTCCTCTTGATTCTCAACCTCTTGTTCTTCCACTTCGATTTCCGCAAAGTGAACACTTCTTCTTGTTTTTTGTATGAGCCTATCAACTTTATCACTTAGCTCTTTGATCTTGTCATCCTTAGATCCAGTGCTCCTACCGTTCTATCATAATCATTCCCATCGCAATTGTCGCTTTGGGCTAGGTTGTCTATGAGCTTCTCTCCTTGATCGGCGAAAAGACTAGAAAAGCTTTGCATGGAGGTGATTTTCAAAGCAAATCAGTACTTCTCTTGGATGCCTCTATGGAAAATTTGAAGACGGTTTCCCTTTTTGATACCATGGTGAGGACAACTCCTCAGATATCCATTGAAGCGTTTCCAAGCTTCATAAAGCCATTTCATTCCTCCTTGCTTAAAGGTGGAGATCTCATTCCTTATCTTTGTCGTCCTTTGGAGCGAGAAGAACTTATCCAAGAATCTCCTCTTACACTCGTCCCATGTTTTGATAGAATAGGTCATAACTCCTTTCTGCCATTGAGATGCTTTGTCTCCTAAAGGGAATGGAAACAAAGTCAACTTGATGACGTCCTCCAGCACTTCATTGATTTTCATCGTTTCGGTCAACCTTTCAAAGTTGTCAAAGTGCTCAAGGGGGCTTTCCAACGCAAGACCAAAGAATCTAGCATTTTTCACCATATTGATCAAGCTTGACTTGATCTCAAAATTGTTGTTTCGGATTGGCGGGGATCTTATAACCATCCTTTCACCATTAGTAAAGGCACATCGCCTTCTCCAATCCTAGTTTCTTCCCTTGGGAAGTGGAATGGACGGTTTCATTGGTCTCCTTGATCCACGAAATTCCCTTGATTGAGAGGGGGAATTCGTTCTTTTTGAGGGTTCTCCATAGGTGGAGGATTCTCTTGTTCAACCTCTTGATTCATACCCAACCTTCTTAGATGGGCTTGTCTCTCTCTATCTCTTCTTTGTTTTGATTGTTGCCTTTCAATGATTGTCAGATCGATGTTAAGAAGTCTTGTATTTGGCTCACTTCTTGAGATTTTTATCATGTACCTTCACAAATCAAAGAAAATCAACAAAAGAAAGTTAGAAAATCAGATAAAATAAGCAAAAAGATAAATCCTAGTCCTTGAATCCTAGAAATCTCTTTGACGATCCTAGCTAAAGCCTAAATCCAACGGCAACGGTGCGAAAACTTGACGTGGACCAAGTTTACAATTTATAAACTTAATGCCCTACTTTCAATCCCGCAAGAGAATGGGATCAATCGTAGTACTTTAGGGTCGTCCAAGGATTTAGAGGCTCGACTAGTAGAACCTAAACAAATAGAATACACTAAGGGTTCTAGTCTATGGGGCGATTTAGTAGGGGATTGTCATGGGTATACACTAAATCTAATGGTAGTCAAGGCCAAACATGGTGAAAACTCACAAAAGAATGCAATAAGAAAGCTAGCAAGAAAGTAAAGCAAGAAATGAGTAAACTTGGATCTAATTAAATAAAAGATAGGATCTTGAGACAATGGTTATGGGTTCGGGTTCAATCTAGAGATGTGATGGACTTTGGTAAGGCTTTATTAGAGAATCGAAGCTATTCCTAGACCAAGGATCCCTCTATTATCGATCAATCCACTCTCGTGACGGAGATCTATTACAAGGCTCAACTCTCATTTGTTGCCTATTTAAACATGTACATGATAGTGATTCTCAAGCCCTTCTAGACATCTAGAACCTAGGTAACATACACTCTCATGGGCCTAAGTGAAAGACATAGATCTAGTTCTCTCAGAAATTTCATCAAACATTTTCTAGGTGTCAATGAGCAAGCAAATAACAATGAAGAACTAAACTAGATCTAGTAGGAATCTATTCCAAGATCTAGCCTAATCATCCATCACAAACCTAGATCTATCACTAGCCTACCATATCTCAAGATCCAAGATGGATCTACTCACTAAGAGTCATGGAAATCCAAAGACAAGAGATGAGTCTTTGAGCTCCCATGGTTTTAGAAGAATAGATCTAGAGAAAGAGATGAAGGAGAAAATATCTAAATCACTCAAGAAAAATAAAGATTTATTACAGAGTTCTTAGATCTCAAAATGAAAAAAAAATAAGTGTTCTTAAGCATAAGTTGTGATCTCTTGTTCTTGGTTTATAAGGGGCTATATATACTATGCAAAGGAGAGAGGAAGCCCTAAAAAGGGTCTTTTTCACGTCAAGGTTACCTGGCATCAACCCAAGGCAGGCTGGCATCGACCCTTGGGTCGATGCTAGGTCACGTTGGGCAGCAACTCTGCCAAGGGAGGCCAGCATCGACCCAAGGTAGGCCAGCATCGACCTCTGGGTCGATGACAGGGTCCCTTGGCAGCTTCTTGTGTCTTCTTTCACCCCTTTGATACCTTGTTTGATCTCAACTTCTTCCATAGTGTTTAGCTCCTTTTGTCCTTGGTTTTTAGCTTCATTTCCACCTTAGATTCACCTCTAGAGCCTCCATGAATCCATCTTGAAATTACACCTACAAATGCAAAGAAAATGGTATGCAAATGCAATATGCTCGTAAACTAGACTCTAGACTTAAACTAATGCATTCTAAGAATTCTATGCAATATTTACAACCTAAATGTGGATAAAACTAAGCTGAAATGCATCAAAATAAGCATGAAAATACGTACACATCAGTGCTCAGCCCCTATTTTGGCATTACCTGATTTTACAAAGGTTTTCGAATTGCATTTTGACGCTGGCAAAGCTAGCATTGGAGCAGTCTTAAGTCAATAGAGCAGACCGATAGCATACTTTAGTGAAAAACTCTCCGGCGCTCAGTCTCGTTACAGCACTTATGACGTGGAATTTTACGCAATTGTGTAGGTGATCAGACATTGGCGACATTATTTATTTCACAAAGAGTTTGTTCTTTACACGAATCATGATGCACTCAAGCATCTAGGGAGTCAAGGAAAAGTGTCTTCTCATCATGCTTCATGGATTGGATATCTACAACAGTTTACCTTTGTCATTAAGAATACTTCGGGAGCTTCGAACAGAGTCGCAGATGCACTAAGCAGACATCATGCGTTAGTCTCACTTCTTCATACGTCAGTGCCGGGTCTTAGCTCCTTCGTGAATCTCTACCCTACTGATTCTTACTTTGGTCCAATCTATGAAGATTCTCTTTTGGGCTCGTCATATGAATTCTCAATCTATGATGGGTTTTTGTTTCGAAACAATTCTTTGTGCATTCCTGAGTGTAGTCTCCGATTACAGCTAATAACAAAGCTTCATCAAGAAGGACATGTTGATCGTGACAGGACCTTACAACTCGTTTTTCCTCATATTTTTGGCAAAAATTGAGGTGCGATGTTGAACTATTTATTTAGCAATGTGTTGTCTGTCAAACTGCCAAAAGAAAAATCTAACGGGGGTCTTTATATGCCGCTACCGATACCAACTCAACCATGGAGAGATATCAGTATGGACTTTGTCCTTGGCCTTCCTCATCCTCGTACTCAACGAGGCTATGATTCCATATTTGTTGTTGTGGATCGTTTCTCGAAGATGGCGCATTTTGTGCCGCGTAAGAAGACAACGGATGCTCTGCAAATAGCTACAATGTTCTTTCGCGAAATATAAAGGTTACATGGACTTCTTGCATCTATAGTTTCAGACAGAGACTCTAGATTCCTTGGCCATTTTTGGCGTTACCTGTGGAACCTCTTGGGAACTAGTCTAGACATGAGTTATGCGTATCATCCACAAACCGATGGTCAAACAGAGGTAATCAATCGCTCATTAGGAAATTTGTTGTGTTGTCTTGTTGGTGATATTGTAAAGTCGTGGGATTCAAAGTTACCCCAAGAGGAGTTTGCACACAATCACACAATTAATCGGAGTACAAGTTTCAGTCCTTTTCAAGTGGTGTATGGAATCACATCTCGCAGCCCAATCGATTTGTCTTTTCTTCCAGAAAAAAACGGATTCATGGTGACGTTGAAAAACTTGTTCAAGCGATAGCAGAGACTCATGAACAGGCCCTTACAAACTTGGAAGCTTCAGCATTATCTTACGAAGCATCGGCAGATAAGAAGCGAAGAAAGCTCGTCTTCAACGTAGGTGACTTGGTCTGGTTGTATTTAACTCGTGAAAGGATGCCCAAAAGATAGTATAACAATCTGAAAGCTAGGAAGATTGGACAATTAGAAGTGTTAGAGTGGATAAACGATAATGTTTATCGACTCAAGTTGCCAACGGATATCACAACTTCGGATGTTTTCAACGTACGCTACCTTTCTCGGTATGTTCCTCCTCTTACAAATTCAGATTCGGGGTCGAATCCTTCAAACACCGGGGGACCTGATGCAGCATCATCGTTGGAAACGGCGGGAACATAACGGCTCCTTCATCATTCGTAGAAGTTTTCAGTTGCTTAGGAATTAAGTTATCTTTTATTTTTATTTTGGCTTTTGGATAAGTTTTAATCTTTCCTTTTTTCGATTAGAGATAAGTTTTAGAAACCAAAGTAGTTTAGGAATGGGATTTTCGGAAGTCTATAAAAGAGAATGAAGGTTCTCATTGTAAGGATATTGGATTTTGAATTAAACAAAGAGTTTTCTCTTACCCTTGTTGCAAGATTTGATTCAATTCATCTTAAACAAGAAGTCAGTCTCGAACTAATTCAAAGATTAATTCGATTGAACGGGTAGGTCTCAATTTTATCTTGATTGAGCTACAAATTCGAATCCATAGGTTACATCAGATATCGTATTTGGTTTGATTATTATGAAGAGAAATGGAGTCCATATGAGTTAAGCCATATCAGAAATTGATAACAATCTAGCCCAAAATCAAAAACAAACTCATCCGAAAATACAGATTGGAAATTTTCCGCAAATCACGAACTTCTGATTTTCTTTTAATCACGAGTTTCTGAGTATCGTTTCTCTAGAAATCTGCAAGCAAATATTGGCTCTCATTTTGTTTGTTCTGAATGCTTTCAATAATTACTTTGGTATTGTCGATCTCTTAAACCATCAATGTACATTGTTTCCTTTTATAGTATATACAATGAATCGGCTTACATATCTAAAAAAAATAGATTAATTACATTAAAATTTAATACCCTCCCTTCCTCAAGATGGAATGAACAATTTTGAATTCTCATCTTGATTAGTGCATTGGTTTTCTCATCAAATATACAAGTTGATTATCAGACTTCGCTTGTAGTGTTTTAAAAAAACATGATTGTAGTCGTTCACGCAACATATGACAATCGTTCTCTATATGCTTGGTCATATCATGAAAGACCGAATTATAGGCAAATTGTAAGGCATATTGATTGTTACAAAAAGTGTAGTAGGTGCGTGTGGAGAAAAATGTAGATCATGCAGCAGAGAAGTTAATTAATTGAGCTCACTAGTTGCATCTGCCATTGCACAGTATTCAACTTTTGAAATGCTACGAGAAACTATAGGTTGTTTCTTTACCCTCCATGATATTAATGAGTCACCAAGAAACACACAATAGCTTGTCAGAAACCTTCTGAATCAGGACAATGCTTCAGAGAATGTTGTCAAGTGAATTGTCGAGGTAGCTGAATAAAAAACCTCTTGTACATGGTCATTCATTAAGTATCTCAAGACACGATTAGAAGCCTGTAAGTGTTGTGTTCTTGGAGAAGCCATATATTGAATAAGCTTATGATCATATGTAATGTCAGGTCCGATATGTATAAGGTATAGAAGCATGCCAATAAGCCTTCTATAGATAGATGCATGAGGTAAGAGATCCCCATCTTGTTCATATAAGTTTATTGTTGGATCCACTGGAATGGAGAAATGTGAACAAGTGATTGTCGTTCTAAGTTTTTCAAGTTTGATCTCAAACTCTGACCTCTAAGCCTTAAATTAAGGCTAGAAGTTGTAGCAAGAGGGTTATCAAACCACGAGGAGCAATGTCTACGCACTTAGCTCTGAATATAGATTCATTAATCTAAGCCTAATCTAAATAGTGGTTTGAAAAATTCAATAAACAAAACAAGAAAGAAATTAACAATAGAAAACCAAACAACAAACGAACTAGATAAGATGAGATCAAGAAATGAAGAAATGAGGTTCATAAGCTAAGAGAATGATTAGGTAGACTAAATATAACCAATATGCAAGGGACAACATTGAAAACACCATTCAAGGGCAAGGCAAGAAATCAACTAGTCCACTCTCGTGATCCTAATCCATTTGACAAATCCTAAATCAATTCAATCTCCCGATAGTGATTTAAAATCCATCAATCATTGAATACAAGCCAAAACACCCACTAAACACCTTGATCATCTATTCCCATAGGCCAAGTATGTTTAGCAATCTTAAGGTTCTCCTAGGCATTTCATCAAACACCTTCCGGGTTTGAAAGCCTTAAATTCTAGAAATTGAATGATCAAATCAAATCTAGCATTAAATGCTCCTTAATCATGTGAATCTAATAGGTTCTAACCCTTTGCAATTTCAATCATACTTAGATCTACTCTAATCTACCTAATCTATAAACCACAAATGAAGCTACTTACTAAACATAACTTTAAAACATGCATAAACATGAAATAAAACCATAACCATGATGAGAAAAGAAGATAAGATGGAAAAGATTAAAACTTTCAAATAAAAAGCAAAGATTCAACAAAGTTTAATGTTGGATCAACAAAACTAATAGAAGAGAAAACATAGGGTTTTTAGAGTGAAATGAACTAGTATTTATACAAAAGATAAAATGGGTCGGGTCGACCCAGAACAATCCGGGTCGAACCAAGGATCTTTTTGTGTTTCAGGTGAGGTTGGCGGTTTGGGAGTGTGTTGTCGACCGCCAGCCAGAGCAGCTTGGACCGCCATGGCTGATCTAGAGAAGGCTGGCGGTCTGGTGATGTTGATGTGTATATATTTTCATGCATAATTAGGATCATTTTAGCTTAGTTTCATCCACGTTTAGGTTATATATATGGCATTTTAGTCATAGAATGCATTAGATTGAGTCTAGTATAGGCATATCTTGCATTTGCATTGCATTTTCTTTGCATTTTGTAGGTGCAACTTGAGATGGATCTATGGAGACTATAGGCATGGATTCAAGGTGGGATTGGAGCTTAGAAATCATGGAGAATAGAGGCTAGAAGCATTGGGAGAAGATGGGATCAAACAAGATGTCAAAGAGGAGCAAAAGGCCATCAAAACTGCCCAAGGGAGCTCCCATCGACCATTTGGTCGATGGCCAGCAACCTAGGGTCGATGGCCAACAACCCAGACATAAAATGGAGCTTCCTCCTCTGTAGGTTGCCAACCATCGACCCTGGGTAGGCTCCCATCGACCAGATGGGTCGATGGCTGACAACATGGCCGAAACTACTCCTTGTTTTAGGGCTTCTTCCTCTCTATGTTTAGTATAAATAGACCTCTAAGTTTCAAGAACAAAAGAGAACCTTTCTATCTTATTTTTCTACATTTCTAAACA
>OVAN01010037.1:0-16197 GCA_900406275.1 Anastatica hierochuntica | reverse complement strand
GGGAAGGAAACATCGCGGATGAGACGTGAGGCATCTAGGTCGTTCCTTTGGCAGTGATAGCTCTTTTTGCATGAATCGGTGGTGTGCCTTCCATCAATCGGTAGGATGATTCTTCACGTCCGTGGCCACCTATATTGATCCGAACATGTTCCCTTCTAATTTCTTTCTGTTGTCATGTAAATTTAATGACAAAAGAGTGAATTTATGAACTCTAAGACCATAAAGTAAAATAAAATAATTACTTAAATAATTGTGGGTTACCTTTCACAAATCGCTTGTTTATAATAAATTAGCTTGACTCTTTTTATTTTTAAGTATGAGGTACATCGACAAAGGAAATATCAATATCCTTGCCAATATTTGTGTGTGCAAGATCAGGTTTAAGTCGTTGGCAATTGACAGAGAATGATCCTTCAATTGGGACCCAAAGGACAACATCTCCATATAGTTTGACTTCTTTAATCTTGAATGGTCTTGACTAATGTGATCTTAGCTTTATGGAAAAAGGTTACATATTGGATTGAATAGTAGAACTCGATTATTAAGGGTGAGCGTCTTTGATCCTATCTTCCTATCTTGATAAGCGTTGCTTCATTCTTTATTCATCTTAATGCTTTCGTACACCAATTGTCGATCTCCTTTCACCGGTGGTATTTAGGTTGTAGTTCAGCTCCTTGATTCTCCGACCAGCCTTGTATTCAAGTTCAACCGGAAGGTGACATGATTTTCCACTGAAAAGATGAAATGGTTTTGTGTCTATCTTTGTAGACCAATCTTTTCTTATATTTCCTGTCATTTTCTATAGGATATTCTTGAGCTCTCGATTGGAAATCTCAACTTGCCTACTAGTTTTTGGATGGTAAGGAATGTAACCTTATATCAAGCACCCAATTTCTTTAGAAGATTGGCAAAAACTCTGTTTATGAAATGCGAACCTCCATCATTGATGAAAACTCTTTGTACTACAAAGCGAGGGAAGATGATTGACTTGAACATTTTCATGACTACGATTGCATCATTGGTGGTACTTTCTATGGCTTACACCCATTTAGATATGCAGTCCACTGCCACAAGAATGTACTGATTCCCAAACGATATCGGGAACGACCCCATGAAGTTTATTTCCCACACGTCGAAAACTTCGAGTTCTAGGTTAAAATTTTTGGCATCTCCTTCCTTTTGCCTATGTTTCCCATTATGTGGAGGCTTCACATCATGATATGAAAGCCTGGGAATACTTGAAAACTGCAGGCCACCAAAAACCAGCTTGTAGTATCTTAGAGGCGGTCATGAATGTAACAAAATGGCCAGCATAAGCTGAAATGTGAGATCCATGTAAGATTTTGTCTACTTCTTCTTTTGAAACAAACTTTCAAAATATTTCATCTTTACATTTTTTGTGAGAAAAGGTGATAAAACGTACTTTTACGTGTTTTATATTAGATTTTTATTCATTTTAGAGCTTTTTATGCTTTACTTTATCACAAATGGTATTTTTCTCGTATTTGTAGTGTTAAAAGTTTTTTGAGGTTGAATAATGCATTCTAGAGTATTTTGGACTCACTTTGAGCAAAAATCAGTTTCTGGACAGTTTTCGTGCATCCGAAAGATCATCCATGATGAAGGCCTTCCACTCAAAGGAATTCGATAAAGTTTGAATATAAATTATAATTTTTAGTTAACTTTCAAGTGGAGTTGGTTTCAAGGAAAATGAATCTCTGGATCGAAAGTTATAAGCGTTTTAGTGGAGATTGGTCCGTCTGTCTGAGGCTGGAATGTTCCCAGAAGTTAACTGCAATCGGGTTTTGACAAAAATGAGGCATGAACCGGTGAAAAATCTTCCCTGACCGGTTGACGGAAATTTTGGCACTGGTCTGGGCCAAAAATCACCCCTAAACCAGTCCCAAGTCTTTCTCGAACCCAACTTAATCTAAACCGACTTTTCTTGACCTAATACTATATATACTTATTTTAAACCTTTTGTGAGGTGAGAGCCACAAATTTTAGAGAGAAAATAGACTTTAGGAGGCAGAGAGCTCGTGCCCTAAATTCCCCTTCAAAATATTTGATTTCAAGAGCTTCCACGGAGAAAACCTCACTTTGTAATCGATATTGCTAAGGTACTAAACCTTTTTACTCTTAATCAATTGATGTTATCTACTTATATCTCATGCATACCTACTGTAATGATGAGTTTTGAGTAGTTTACTGGTTGGGTTTATGGGTTCTGAAAGAGGATTCATGGATTGATTGTTAGGTTGTTCGATTTTCTGATTTCTTTAAGGTCCTTCATCTAGATTGTTATTTGATGATTGTTGCTTGATTGACCATTTAACTATTGTCATTTAGGATTGATTTACTCACTGAAAGCATTATTGAATTGCATTGAACATTCTGGATGAGCAAACACGTCGATCTTCATGGGAGTTATTTTATCGAGTTTCTGTGAACAATCGAATCTGAACTTTATACTTGTTTATTCATTGGATTACCAAAGAGAGTTAAATAATTTAGGTTGTTTAGACATCAATAATTGATACTACGGAAGTAGATTTATTATTCTTGCATGATTCAAGTTTTAGGACTTACCTATTGAATATATCGATCCTTGATAACCTGAGATTTCCCCAATGCCCAATGCTTTCTCCTATTGACAATTTGATATTGTTTACTTGCTAATTTTAGTTTGATTTACTGTTAATTTTGTGCATCATATCTCAAACACAAAATCTCATTGTTTCGCTTTAGCTTAATTTGATTCTCATAAACTCGTAGTGTGGTTCTTGGTCCTTGAGGATTCGATCCCTAAGTACTACCACAACTGCTGTGCACTTGGAGAAGATTTTTCCACCTTCATTCTTTGATGTTATGGAACATTTACCAGTGTATCTACCTGACGAGGCTGCTTTAGGAGGTCCCGTGCAATATAGGTGGATGTATCCTTTGGAGAGATATATGTACCATGTGAAAAAGTTAAAAATAAGGCACATATTGCAGGTTCCATTGTTGCACAGTGTGTTCTTGAGGAGGTTTTAACTGCTTCGGCAAATTACTTTGGAAATCCAGAATTGGTATTTGAAGATTCGCTTCCTGGAGAAATTCGATTTACATATCTATATCCATATGTGCCTACCTTGTTTTACGATGAAGATCGTCTTAGTGGAAAAGCTGAAGAGAGATGGATTTCTGATGAAGACTAAACCATACTGCAAACGTTTATGCTGCTCAATTCTGAAGCATTTGAACCTTATGAAAGGTACTCGATTAAAATTTTATATATGTCTCGTTTGTAACAATGTATTTTTGAAGTTATATTATGTTACTACTTTTCAATTGCACAGAATGTTTGAGGAGTTCATGACGGAGGAAAACCCAAGTATTAGCAGCAACGATCTGCAAATAGCGAAAGACTATCACTTTGCGGAATGGGTGAAAAACTATGTGAGTTTCAAATATTAAGGAAGATCAGGGTGAATCTTAAACATATGAAGTGAAGTGGTATTGAATTAACAAGTTCAGGAAGCTAGCAAGCTACATGAGTTTCCGTTATAGGTGTTGGATTTTGTTCAAGGGCCGCAACATACTTACAAATCTTGGCCAATCTACTTCTCCCGAGGATACTGCTTCCACATATATCAGCATGGCCAAGAGAGGAGAACACAACATTATGACGTTTGCATTCGGGAAACCACAGACATTGACTACTATGAATTGATCGAGGATATAATGATGGTTGAGTATTTTGGTGCAGTTGGACTGAAGGCCATGATTTTCAAATGCAGGTGGTTTGATACAATTGAAGGTCGGGGAGTTAGGAAACATAAATCAGCCATCATTGATGTTTGTCCGCGGGGAGAGTACAAAAAATATGATCCATTTATATTGTATGGTAATTGTGATCAAGTATGTTTCATTCCTCATCCGCGGGTTCTTCGTACCTCATCAACAAACTGGTGGGACTGTACCAAAGTTATGACCAGAGAGGTTCAACAAACACCCGAAGTTGCTCTTACCGCGGTACAAGACGATACACACAATCAAGTGGTTGCTAGAAGTGAAATATTGAGAATTGGATCGTTCGTGGTGGAAGATGATTTTGATCATGATTTGTTACCTGTAGATCCTCCCAATGACGAATATGTTTCTGAAGACGAGTTACAAATGTCGTTTACTGATTCTGATACTGAATCAAATACAAGTTCCTAGTTAAATTTTAAAATCTTAATTTATCGAGTTTGTAATATATATATATGTTTTTAAAACCTTAAACCACAAATATTCACTATATCCTGAATCGTATATAAATTGTAAATACCCTAATTGTATATACCTTAAACCCCAATTATACCTTAAACCAATAGTAAACCATAAACATTACAATTAATCAAGTCCATTAACCATAATCTACTTTAAATAATTCAAAATAAAATTAGGCCCAACCCATTAAACACACACACACACACACACGTTTAAAACTTAGCGAAATTTTGGTTTTCACGAAAAAATCTCAAAACCTTCTTCTCTCTCTCTCTCAGTTTGCGACTCGCCATCTCGAACCTTCTTCACCATCTCCAACCATCTTCCACCATCTACCCTTCTCTTCTTTCTCTCTCTCTCTGTCTCCATTCCTCTGTCACCTTCTCTTTATCTCCGTCCCTCTGTCTCTCTCTTTATCTCTGTCGGTCAATCTCTTCCTCCAACATGGCTCATTCTGGATATCGTCGCCTCTCCCACTTGAATCTTCGAGGCAAATAGGATTTTCATTACATTTGGGGCTTGTTTGGGGCTTATATTAGGGTTTTTGGGGATTTGGGTTTCGTTTTAGGGTTAGGGTTTCTTTTCAAGTTTGGGTTTCGATGAGGGTTAGGTTTCATTTGGGATTTGGGTTTCATTTGGGATTAGAGTTTCATTTAGAATTAGGGTTTGATTTGAGATTAGGGTTTCATTTGGGATGAGGGTTTGATTTGGGGTTAGGTTTTCGGTAAGTTTTCGAGGGTTTGTTTAGTTCTGGTTAGGGTTTCGATAATGACTGTGTCTTAGGGTTTGAACAAGGCATTTGTCTTCAGTTTGAGGCCTCAGGTGTATTCATTTGGGATTAGGGTTTGATTTGGGGTTAGGTTTTCGATAAGTTTTTGAGGGTTTGTTTAATTCTGTTTAGGGTTTCGATAATGATTGTGGCTTAGGGTTTGAACAAGGCATTTGTCATTAGTTTGAGTCCTCGGGTGTATTCATTTGGGATTAGGGTTTCACATCTATTTGGGACTCGGTTTTATAGAAATATAATTAGAATAGATGATGGGATTGGTTATGGTTTTGATATTTTATGATCTTGTTTTGTTTTGACATTAAACTATTTCAATAGAATTTATTTCATATATAGACTCCAAGACATAGTTTTGAAATTAAAAAAACTATGAATAATCTTATCACATCTGTTAGCATTAAACATTAAATTTTAGACATTAAGATATAACCTATGTTGTGTTTTAACTAAGGTCTAACTATTATGTCTTTTACTCATCTAAGCTTAGATATAACTAGCTTAGCTTTTATCATCTGCTAACTATGTCTTTTCTCTGTCGACAGTAAGGCAATCTCCTAGAACACCATCTGCAAATACTATTACTCCTTCAGCAACAAATTCAGTGCCTCCTGGAGCTGTTGGTTCTTCCACTGAGGTTTCTGCGGCACCTACCTATGCCCACAGAACCGAAGTAGCTTTGCTTTTTGCTCCTTCTAGAAGGAACCAAAAACACCTTCATCCAAGAAAGCTCAATGGAGCTTTGTGGTAAGTTTATTCTCTGAACTTCTGTTGTTATTTTCCTCATGGTGAAATGATCAAACATTAATGGATTAAACTGATATGTGACTTCTGTATCTCTTTTCAGGTTTGCTATCGATCCAGAGGTCCACACTTTTATGCGAGCAACGTGGCAGGAATACTATTGGGGTCCGTGGTCCAGCTGGAAGCATGGTCCAAAGGAGAGGAAGGATAAGTGGTGGCATGCTTTCATTGTAATGGGTTATGTTCCTCTTCCCTTTCTCGTTATAATTTGTTAATATCTACATACTAATTCACTGCTAATGTGACCTATTCTTTTGTGGCAAAACTATTTCTGGGAGGATGAGTTTCATGATGAAATCTACTCCAGATGGAAGCTGCAAACTCAGAAAACAATATGTAGCCGTATCAGCCAAAAATACAGGAACGAGAAGAGGCCTATGTACATTGGTGAAGCAGACTGGGATCAACTACTGGAAAATTGGAATACAGAGGAAGAAAAGTCGAGAAGTGAATCAACTGCTTCTTCCCGCACGAATGCTCCTCCAGGGAAGACAATGCACAAGTATAGTGTTGGCCTTCTGCCCTTTGTGAAGATAGAGTATGATATGGTAACGCTTTCATTCCTTGACTTTATTTCCATTCATGTTTACACTTTATTTTTTATAACATTCTGCTCTTACTTTGTTGAAGATGACGGAGAAGTGTTTGGATGCGCCACATGCCTATACAGAGCTTCTGAGGAAGACACACACATGCAAAGATGGTTCATTTGTTGATGAACGTGCAGAGGCGCTGGTGCTGGAAGTTGAAGGAGCTATTGACGAGAAAACACTGGATGATGGATCTCCATTTGTGAACAGCCAAACTGCCTCGACTGCGGCTACTTCAGCTTCACGACTCCTTCTCCTCAACTAAGAATACAACAAGGTAACCTCGTCTCTTACTTGATTCTTATGGTTCTTCCTTCTTAGCTTCAAACTTCTCATGTCTGCGTGTTAGTAACATTATCTGTATTAGCTTCTTATATGACTGTTTGAATCTTGTATCATGTTAGTAACATTATGTGTAGTAGCTTGTTTTGAAACTTTTTGAATCGTGTATCATGTTACTCTCTTCTTACTTTGAATCTTTTATTATGTTAGATATAGTTAGTTCTGCTTAGGTATAGCTTTACTGATTTTACAATTGGTTTAGCTCTTTTCATTGTTTCTATTTTTAGCATGGCCAGACACGCAAGAGAACCATCTATGGTCTTGGAAGTGCTCAGTTCAAGGAGACCAACACATCTGAACCTGTCCGTGTCTCATTGAAGAGGAGTCTCGACCTGGAGATGCGCGTAACTGGCTTGGAGAGGCATGCTGATCCAGTCAAGGCTGATCTCACCACATTGAAGACTGATTTCAAAGTAGAGATGGCTGCAACAAGAGAAACTCTAAAAGAATTTCTACAAGCTTTCCGGCCTCAAGCTTCAGCTCATGTTTCAGCTCATGCTTCTGCTTCTGCTTCAATTCATTCGTACCCTTGTGTTCAAGTTCCAGTTCAAGCTCATCTTCCACATCTCAGCAAGACTCAACAAACTGATTTGGATAGGTGGTGTGCTAAACTTGATTAAGCTTGTTGTTTAAGATTTGAAATGTGATTTTTTGTTTTTTGTTTACAAGTTGTCTGTAGTTGTTAAATTCAAAATTGTAGATCCCTGTTTAAGATTCTAATGATGTTGTAGAATCTGGAAAAAAAATTGTAATGGTTGTAGAATCAGAATTGTAATATTTGAACCAAATATTGTAATGGTTGAGCTAGGAAAAAACTATTTTATGGTATTATTGCTATCGAATGTTTCATTTAATTATTTTTTTAAAAAAATTTGTTCCTTATATAGCCACGAAAGGCCTCATAAATTTCGTGACTAAATTATCACATTTTGTCACGACAAATTCGTAGCTAAATCTGTCATGATTAAGAACGAGACAATTTCGTGACAAGGATCGTCACATTTATTTCGTGACAAAATGTGACAAACTAGTCACGAAATAAACGTGATATTTCGTGGCTACTAGCCACGAGAATTTCATATCAAAACGTGTCAAAAATAGCCACGAAATTTCGTGACAAAACCATGGTAATACGGCTACGAAAAGCCACGATCAAAAATTTGTAACGATCATATAGCCATGTTTTTATTTTCGTGACTTTTCGTGGCTAATTCATCATATAGCGTCGAATAAAAAACGTTGTTATACCCGTGTTTTTACTAGTGTTAATCTAAACCGAATTTTCTTGACCTAATACTATATATACATGTTTTTAGCCTTTTCTGAGGTGAGAGCCATGGATTTTAGAAATAAAATAGACTTTAGGAGGCAGAGAACTCGTGCCATACATTCCCCTTCAAGAGATTTGATTTCAAGAGATTCCAAAGAGAAGATCTCACTTTGTAATCGATATTGCTAAGTTTCTAAACCTTCTAGCTCTTAATCAATTGATGTTTTCTACTTATATCTCGTGCATACCTACCGTTATGTTGAGTTTTGAGTAGTTCAATTGTTGGGTTTAGGGGCTCTCAAAGGGGATTCTGGATTGATTGTTAGGTTCTTAGATTTGTTGATTTCGCTAGGGTCCTTCATCTAGATTGTTATTTGATGATTGTTGCTTGATTGACCTTTTAGCTACTGTCATTTAAGATTGATTTACTCACTGAAAGTGTTTTTGAATTGCCTTGAACATTCTAGATGAGCAAAAACGGTCTTCATGAGAGTGATTTTACCGAGTTTTTGCGAGCTATCAAATTTGAACTCTATACTTGTTTATTTACTCGAATACCAACAAAAGTTGAATAATTTAGGTTGCTTAGACATCAATAATTGATACTACATAGGTAGATTTATTATCCTTGCATGATACAAGTTCTAGGACTTACCTATTGAATATATCGGTCTTTTTATCCGCTTTAATTCGATCCTTGATAACTTGAGATTTCACCAATGTCCAATGCTTTCTCCAATTGATAATTTGACATTTTTTACTTGCTGAATTTATTTTAACTTACTGTTAATTTCGTGCATTATATCTCAAACACAAAACCTCATAGTTTTGCTTTAGCTTAATTCAATTCTCACAAACTCGTAGTGTGATTCTTGCTCCTTGAGGATTCGATCCATAAGTACTACCACAACCAGTGTGCACTTGCAACATTGTGCTATTTCTTACGGTAAAAATTTGAGCTCATTAAAAGCTTTGTTCCAAAAGTAGAATCAAATCTCCTTTAGGAAATTCTTTGTCTTGTAGTCGAAGAACTGAGGCGGTTTAATGTAACCTACTAAGAAGTTAACTATGTATTGATACCGTGGAGTAAGGAATGAGCTCCCCCTTCTTATTTATGGTAGTGGGGTTATTGAAGAGGTTTTATAGATGGAATTCATTGCATAAAATTGTTCTTCGGGTATACAATCGTTCATGGGCAACGACTCTTCAATTCTCATACAAGATAGATGTTCGCTGCACTCTTTTCTGCACCCTTCTCATCTTGGATTTTTAGATAATATTCTTGTAGTAAGAGAATCCACCTTATTATACATGGTTTGACATCTTTTTGGACAATAGCTACTTAGCAGAAGCATGATCAATCACCTTAGAACAAGCGAACTAGGACCGAAACTTCTCAGTGCAAAAATTATTGCTAGAAGCTCTTTCTCGGCTGTTGCATATTTTCATTGTGAATCATATTGAATAACATGAAGTTCTTGTCTCTTCTCTGTCCAAGAACCGCTCCTACAACATAATCGCTTGCATCGCATATGATTTTGAAAGGGAGCTCCCAATAAGGTTACTGTACAACTGGATTGCTGATGAGTGTCTCCTTTATTTTGTTAAATGCAATTAAAAATTCATCATTAAAATCAAATGGCAAGTTCTTGTATAAAAGTTGAATAAGGGGTCAAAAATTCTTCAAGAAATCCTTGATAAATCTCTTATAGAAGCCAACATGTCCGAGAAAACTCCTTATACCCTTCACATAGGCAGTTGGAAGCTCATCATAACTTTGATCTTTTTTATTGTCAATTTTGATTCCTTTTTTCGAGATTCAATTACCAAGGAAAATTCAAACTCTCACCATGAAATGAAATTTCTCCCAGTAAAGCACAAGATGCTTATCGTTACACCGTTGAAGCACTTTGCTGAGATTTTCTAAACATCCTTCGAAAGAAGGTCAATAAATTGGGAAATCATCCACGAATACCTCCACTATATCTTCTATAAATTCATTAAATATTGACATCACACACCTTTGCAAAGTTACTAGAGTGTTATATAATCGAAATGGCTTCATGCGATATGCAAAAGTACCATAGGGGCATGTAAAAGTTGTCTTCTCTTGATTGTCTGGATGAATGATGATTTTAAAGAATTCGGAATAGTCGTCAAGGAAGCAATAATATGCATGATTAGCTAGGCGTTTTAGAATTTGATCAATGAATCCTTTTTGGTTGTGACATTAAGCTTTCGGTACTCATTACACATCCGATGTCCGATGATTGTTCTTGTGGGGATCAACTCGTCATTCTCATTCTTCAACCCTGTGACTCCTCCTTTCTTTATAACCACTGTACAAGACTAACCCACATTCTTTAAAAGATTTCATATACAACCCCGACAGAGAAATTTCATGATCTCCATTTTAAAAACATCCTTCAAACTCAGAATTAACCTTCTTTGAGATTCTATAAAAGCAGCTGACTCGTCTACTAAATGAATTCGGTGCATGCATAAATTAAGAGATATGCCTGTGATATTATCAAATGAATATCTGGAAGCCTTTAGTTTGCATAAAATTAATACAGTCTCCACGTTATTCAATCCGAAATTGTGATGACAAGATATGTCCTTTTGAGAATAAGGAAAACATAACGTAGTCCCGCTGAAAGTTCCTTGAGCTCGACCATAGGGGCTTTTAGTTGAATTCAAGGGTTGTTAATCTCTTTAGAAAATGTTTAGGGGTTGTTGGTCAATTTCTTCATCTTCCAAATCAACAAATTCCACAAACTTATGATAAACTCCATCGGAATCAAGTTTTGTAGCAAACCATTTAGCTTCATTTCTTAAGTATCCATTCTCTCCTTGGATTTGTGTCAAAGATACAACCAAGTGATCATTAAGGATAAGTTCTTCATAGATTTCTCCATATGATACTGCTAATTGATCAACCCAAAAGTGTGTCCATCAATTGTTGGTTTATGCAAAGACTTGTTAACTTCGAATTGCATTGTAAAATCTCCTAGATGTAAGTCGATTTTTCCTCCCTTGAGATCAATGATTGCTCCTGCTGTAGGTAAAAAAGGATGTCTAAGGATGGTAGGATGTTTAGGTTTCTTTTTTCAAGTTCCAACACCATAAAGTCAACAAGAATTGGGCACTCGGCAATCATGAGTCATATATCAACAACTACACTAACTAAAGGTCTCACAGAGCGATATATGAAAACTAATTGGTCCTTCGGGGGTTCATGTGATGCCAAGTCTTCTTGGTATTCAATATGACATCAAATTAACACTTGCTCCAAGATCACAAATTTTTCAGTCAAATGTATTTCCTCTGATCTCCCAAGAGAGCACAAAGCTTTATGGGTCTTAATGTTTCTCTGGGATCTTGTCTTGTAGTCCGTTTCTCCACTCTTTCAGAATCAATATGACACCTTCTTCTAAACACATTTTTCTAGTCAAGATTCTCTTCATGTATTTTTTTGAAGATGGTGTGATCATCCAAGAATTAGTGAAAGGAATCCTCACGGTGAGTTAGCGTACAAGGTCTTTACGCTTCATTTGTTCTTTCTCTTTCTTTGTCTTCTTCAAGGCATTACGACAAGGTATTCTAGCCTTGTAAACACATGGTGAAAGAGGTGGATCCTCGTATTCTCCCATGTTTTCTTAAATAACTTCATCTTTCTCAATGTTTTCTTGGTCATCTTAATCTGTCTCAACGTTTTCTTCTTTGTGAACATAGTGTGTGGATTGAATTTTCTCCTAGGGTTCATTAGGCATCTTGACTTCAACGAAATCTTTGACACTTCTTAATTAAATGGCTGAAACATACTCTTTTCTTGGATTAACCTTAGCTTGTCTTGGAAGAAAACCAGATGGTTTGTTGAGAAAGCTTGCTATAGCAATTTGAAGATCAATTTGCTTCACATGGAAAGAGAGCGTATCAATCTTGTCTCGTATATCTAGCTGAAATTGACTTATTTGGAGGTGAATTACTTTTTGAATATATCTTATCTCATCTAGCAAGTCATTAACCATGAATTCAAATTCGCCTCTCTGATGTCCTTTAGCGCCAGTGGGTGGATTTTTACCAAAATGGATTGTTGATTCGATCTATAGAAACCAATTTGATTCACCTTAACATACTGTTTTGAGTTTTGAATAGACTTCATGAGGAATGTTGTGTTGAGTGAAAAACCTTTTTTGGCTGTGGAATCAACTGTAGAAAGCTCGGTTACAAAAATTCAGATTGTGGTCTCATAAGAAGTTAGCTGCTTGTTTTTTGAATTTTTTCTAGAAATAATCAAAATAGCCTTGAAGGTATCAGCCCCATTCACATCTTCACACACTTGTAGAGGTCGTGATTTCTCAGTAGATTGAGAGAAATTCATCTCCTTAGTATCCATAATCAAAGAAGTAGTAGTTTCGACGCTAATTTTCGTAATAGTCTCTACGTAGCTTGACATAGTCTGAATAACTTTCTACTAGGTTTCTGATATGGGGTCATGTTTTTACCCCAACTAAAACCTAGTTGTAAGAGTACGACATCCGTAGTAATATTTAAGGATCGAATCCACAGGGACTAGCACTCACAATTAGAACTTAAATGATTTTGGACTAAGGTAAGAACAAGATATTCAAGGGTGTTGTCACTATTTTTTATTTAGTTTTTATGATTTTATAAATGCAAATGAACCTACTCAATATGCTAATTTATAAAGGATAAATCAATGAAAAGATATGCATCAAACAACAGGTCTAGGGGCATAAGGAGTTAAAATTCGACTAGGGGCATAATATTTCGGTCTAGAACACAATAACGAATGTAGATCCTCTCCTGTTTCGAGGTTCAGGATTCTATATCTAATCACCAAGGGGCATCGTCTTTTGGATGGTCTTGTAGTGAGTATACGCACATTAATTTGATTAAGACTGATTGTTCACGACTCTAAGTCAATCTACTTTCGAAGCCTACTTAGGAAGGCACATTGAATACTAGATCCAGTGGTAATTCAAGCTTTTGGACTGCATACCACTATACATTTAGTCACTAACTGGTCTAGTATGGAAATAACTTTACAGTTCAAGCAAAGATGATAACGTTATTGATGAAGCTTAATCAATTAGTAATCATATTCAAGTAAACTCATTGAATCCTTGTAATCCACTATCTAACATGCAAACTAATAGATTAAAAACACGTAAACAAAAATCAATCATGGCAGCAAGCATTCATATCAAATCAAAGGGATAAGGATAGATAAAACCGAATGCTGGAAGACATATGGATGTATTGAGATGAGGTTGGTCCTTTCGAGGCTACAAGGGACACGAACCCAAAGGGGTTCATCCCTGCCTCCTTAGGCACTTATTCGATCTAAAACCTAAACAACTCTCTTAAAAAAAAAGAAGCTAAAAGCAACTATTTATAGTACATTTCTACATTAGGACAAAATGTGGAAAATCGGGCCTTAAAGTCTCCAAATGTTGGGCCTCTTGTAAAGAGGTCTTGAGTTGAGTTATTGGTTATGAAAAGGTTTGGAATAGATCCAATTGAGACTGGAGAATTTTTGGTTTGAAACCCAAATGGTCTTCCTTTTTTTTTCCTTTCTACGCACCCTTCATTTGCAAGACAACTAGACCAATCTTCAGTAAAATTTGTGTAAAATCTTTGTCTACTGTCCCGAATGATGCGAGACCACCTTGATATGAAATTCTTTTCAATTTTCTAGCTCCTGTCAAAATTTAATCAAAATTCATTGAGGTCAAGGCCTTCATCTCTAATGATAATTCTGATGCTTTGAAACTGTCCAAAAAATTGACTTTACTCCAATTAGCTCCATATAGCTCCAAATGTCATTGGTTGACATGAAATACAACAAATAGAGGAAAATTACTTCTAATTGTTGAGAATTACATAAAAACACCAATAAAACATACTAAAATCCAAATGAAAAGTGGTATAATAATTGTATTATCAACTCCCTGGACTTAGTTTCTAGCTCGTCTACGAGCTGAGAAAATGAAGAATTTAGAAGAGGTTTGAAAACTTAGAAACTTACCTAGACTTTCTGAACTTATTAGTGACTTTAAATGTCGAGATCCACTAACATCAGTGTCAACATTATATATACCTTTAGTATAATTACAAGTCTAGCAACGTCTCCAATTCAGCCATGACCAACAAGAGTAACCCAGGATCTCCATCACCACTCCTAAAATCTATAGCGTGCGGTCTTTTCGAGGGAATATTGATAAAAAACACATACACTCAATTAAGATCCTAATATTTTACAGTCCACAATCGGTTCCTTTCTTCTTCCGTCACTTTTAAATGCTTTTTATAGACTGATTTATCCCTACTTTTCTAGGGTATCATTTTATTTTTTCTATCAACCTCGGAGAATCGATTTTTCCTACTTTTCTAGGGTATCATTTTATTTTTTCTACTGATCTCTTTATTTTTTTATTTTAAGCATGATAGGCCTTATTAGCCCATTCATTGCCTTACATCCAAAATCCATCACATATAAGCATCTTTTAGAGGAATTTTATTAAAAGGAAAGAGGGGAACCGTAAACTAATGTTTCTAATATGAAGAGAAGTCTTATTTAATGTATACCAACCACCAAGAAAAGAAAATTAAATTCATTAAGTGTTGAGTGGCTTAAGATTTCCCGGATATCAAGTGATATGGTACCTTGGTTAGCTGATCCACCTGAGCTTTCCTGAATGGTAAAACTGCAGTGAAGCACTGAGACTATGGACATTAGTCCTTAATAACTTGGTTAATTCAAAGCTAAGCTCGTTTTCGGACAGTTTTGACTCAGTAAAAACGTTTTTGTTTTGAAATTTTTTGAAAATGACTCAAAAATCGAGAAAAAGAATCATTAGTAACAATAAGAATCCACCATACTTAACTTTTATCATCCCAATGTAAAATCAATTGAGGAAGGTACTGAAGACTAATGTAAGAGAGAGGGAATAGAAGTTACTGTTGCGAGCGAAAGAGAACGAGCAATGAAGCTTTAAATTTACAAGCCCGTTTCCTAAGAATAACACAATCTGTAAGTGCACGAATATATCATTGTAGTACTTGGGGGTCGAACCACAAGGAGCAACTTACTTAGCTAGATGGATTTAAGCATTAGGAATACACATTCAAGTCTAATCTAAGCAAATAGAGAAGGCTAGTGTTTGTTTTGGGTTTTCTTAGTAATCTATAAACAAAAGCAAAGCAAGGAAGTAAACAACTTAAAGAAATGCAATAAACTTAAATAAAGAAAGCAAACATAAACTTAAAGGTGCATACTTGAAATAAACTATGAACTGAGATTATGGATCAAGGGCTATTGTAATGGATTCACTTAGAAAGATGGTAATAGTGGTGTTAGATCAAGCTATTGAGCACAAATCCATGACCAAAGGCAATACTATCCTAATCCACTCTCATGGCAAGAGGCCATTTCCTTATCAATCGTATTCGCTCAACTCTTGTTTGTTGCAAATGATAAATCGATCAGGAATCATTAAGAGCAAGCCCATATAGTCACTAAACAATCTAGCAAACAAATCTCATTGGCTAGATTGAAATAGTAAGTATTTGGTTCTGCTAGACATTTCATCGAACACCTCTCCAGCGAGAAATGCATACAACTCTAGATCTTAGTTAGTTACTCTAAAACCTAGCATTAAGTACTGATGTATTCACATTTTATCGGTTTTCATTACGGTTTTCCTACGAGAATTACGGTTTTTAGTATGTATTCAGATCGTTTTTGCGCGGTTTGCTGTTCTTTGATGTTTTTACAGGAACGGAGCTTGAATGCACTAAAAGAATGCATTTGGAGTGGAATTCAAGCACCAAAGGAAGTCTCAAGAAGACTGTAGAAATTTCCACACAGAAGGACAAGGATCGATCGATCCTTGTCCTTTGAAGGGACATGGATCGATCGATCCTTGTCCNTGAAGGGACATGGATCGATCGATCCTTGTCCCGATTTCGGACCAGACCTGAAAACGCAAACCGAAGCTTAAAACGAACCGAGATGTTTACCTAAAACCTAGACTCGACTTTTCTTTCAGATTATGCTATTTTCGATTATCAGAACAGATTTTTAAGCTTTGTAATTCCGAGAGAGATCCGACTCTTCTGTA
>OVAN01010036.1:0-16199 GCA_900406275.1 Anastatica hierochuntica | reverse complement strand
CTCTTTCGTAATTCTCAATCAATGCCATATTACCCTAGTCCTTTGGTTAAATAGTTCTAGGTTTTCATCACAATATTCACATACATCTACCATGGCTCGACTTAGCGACCCAACACACATTCGCACTCAAGGCGTATAGTAATATAACTCAATACATAATACAAGCAACATATTCATGACGGTTCATATAGCCCGTCATTGGCTGGTTTAACCCTAGACTATCATCCAAACCTAGGCTCCAAACTAGGTAATTTAGAATACACCCTCACCTTTGCCAAGATGCCGGTTGCAGTCCCACTGGTCAGTCTCTGACACACGTCGGCCGCCGCCCCAAGTTGTCGAAGAAATGGGTGAGCTTCCGTCTCTTAACCTCCTGCTCGTCCTCTTCTTCTTCCAGCTTTCCTTTTCCTTTGTGGTCCTGCATCACCCCCAGTGGCTCTGGCTCAGCTGAGACCCGGGAGGTGTCATCAGTGCCAGGCTGCTCCTGGATCCTGGCTTCCCGCTGGTGGATGGTCTGCTGCAACCCCTCGATCTCTCCCAGTAGCTTCATTAGAGAGCTAAACTCATCCTTAGTCTCGAGGGTACTGAGCTTTCCATCCCGAATCAACCTTAGGACCCGGATGTCCTCTTCCAGGTCCTTCAGTACCTCCGAGCTTGGTCTCTCTTCCCCATTAGCAGATCTAGGGTTTTGATCCCCATGAGACTTCTCCTCCAAGTTATCTTCTTCCCCAAGTTTCTCCACATCTCCTAGGGTTAGGGTTGGCTTGATCTCTTCCTCTCCTTCTCCCTTCTCCTCGGCTGGCCTCCTCTCTCTCTCTCCTCCTCGCCGCCGTCCCTCTCTCTCTCCTCCTCCGCCGTGGCCTCTCTCTCCTTCTCTTCTTTCTCCTTGGTCGCGCTTCTCCCTCTTTCTCTTCTCCCTCCGCCTCGGATTCTCTCTCCTTCTTCTCCTCCTTGGCCGCGGTCTCTCCTCTCTCTTCTCCCTCGGTGGTGGTTCTCCTCCCACCTTCCTCGGCCACAACTTCTTCTTCTTTTTCCTCCCTCTCCCTTCTCTCCTCAGCGAACTCTCTCTCTCTCTTCTCCTCCATGTTGCTCGGCTCTCTCTCTCTCTCCACCCTTGTTGACATCTCTCTCTCTCTTTCTTTCTTCTTTCTCTCTTTCTTCTCTCTCTCTCTCTCGCGACTCTCTCTTCTCTCTAGCTCTCTCTCTTTCTCGACAAGGAACAAGGAAGAAGAAAAAGAAATAGGTTGCTAGGGTTTCATTAGGTTTTGTGTTTAAATAGTGGGAGCTAGGGCTTTTAGTGGATCCTTATAATTTTTTGGGCCTCTCCTTCAGGCCCAAGACATTACATTCTTTTACTTGATTATCAAATTGGATAGATTGATCATGTACACTTATCAAATTGGACTGATCGATCTAAACAAATATCTAATTTAACTTTAGTACTTCAAAACTTATTTATGATAACGCACTACCTTAGTGTCAGATACACGTAAAAAAAATGTATCAGAACAAACTTACTTAGCGCTAGTACATATGTACCATAAAGCACTACCTTACTGCATAATACCCATATTATCGCTTTGCCGCATATGCCTCTTAGCGCTATGCTCACTTTTTGACCACACTAACTTCATGAGATGTTCAACAAGTCCAAATAGTGCTTGAACTTTTTATGAGAAACTCGCTTAGTGACATATTAGTAGGATTATCAACAATTATCACTTTCTTCTCTTGAATCCTCTTCTCTTCTTTCAGAAAATATTATCTCACATGAATATGCTTGGTTCACTCTGATGAACATGGTTTATGGCTAAACAGTTAACATTAATAAAATTGTAGTATAATTTAGCATTATAATGATGCAAAACAAGATCATTGGTCAACTCACTCAATTATACTCTTTCCTTAGTAGCTTCTATAAACGCCATGTACTCTACCTTAGTAGTAGACAAAGTAACTGTCAGCTGCAAAATAACTTTCGAGCTAACAGAGAACCACGTACAAGAAGTACATAGTCAGTCGTAGATCTTTCACTGTCCACATTTTCAACATGATCATAATAAGAATGGCCAGTAATAAGATGTGATCTTTTTCCTCCATATACAAGACCAAAAACATATGTATTTTAAAGGTAAAGGAAAATCTTCTTCACAATTCTCTAGTGTTTCTTTCTTGGTTGTCTCATGAACCTTCTAACAACACTAACAACATGTGTCAGATTTGGTCTTGTGTATACCTTAGCATACATCAATTTCCTACATCCTAGCATAAGAAACTTGAGACGTACACGCTTTCCCTTTTTGCAGACTTAGCAACATTCATTGTGAGATGAACATTAATAGCGCTTGGAGTATCAATAATCTTTCAAAAATGCATCATGAACCTTACCAACACCTTCTAAATGTAAGTTTTATGTGACAAGAACAACTTCTTCTTAGTTTTATCACCGAAGATCTCCATCCCTAGAATCTTTTTCGCAACACCCAAATCCTTGTCTCAGACTCAAAACCTAACAAATTTTTCAACTTTTAAACATCACACATCTTATTTTCACTTAATATGTCTTCCACATAAAAAACCAGATAAAAATATGATTCATCCTCCACTTCGCTCATATAAACACAACAATAATATGGACTCCTTATGTAGCTCAACTTGATCATCTAGTTGTCATCCTCTTCTACCATTGTTTAAGAAACTACTTGAGTCCATATAATGATTCTTCAACTTGTCAACACAATCTTCCTTACCAAGAATCTAAAAACCATTCATCTTAGTTATTTATATCGATCTCCTCCTCTAACTCTCTATGGAAGAAAATTGTCTTCACATCAAATTGTTTGAGCTCCAAGTCTTAACATGCTGTTATTGCTAACAACACACTAATTAAAAAATATCTTATCATTAGGGAGAAAATCTAATTATAGTCCATATCTTCTATTTGCCTGAAACCTCTAGCAATATCAAGAGCTCTATATGTAACTCCCTCTATCGATATTTTCTATCCTTAATCTGGAAAACTAACGTACAAATAACAATCGTTCTTTAAGGTGGTTATGTGATTAGATCTAATGTATGATTATTTTCATGAGACTTCATCTCATAACCCATTGTAGAAAACCATTTCTCAAACATAGAACTCGAAAATACTTCTCTATAAGTGGACATCTCATAAGTATATACTTCTTCTAAAACATGAAGTGCATAACCTACTAGATCCACAAAACTATTTTCTCTTGTTGACTGATATAAACCCTTCTAGGTCTATCTTTAGCACCTAACTAGTTGACTTTCTAGTACTGCATGTTCTTGTTTAAAATCATTAGCACCAGATCAATCAATCCTCTGCGTTGGATTAATATGGTGAGTATTGATATTTTGTGCATTTCTGCGAAATATCTTGCAGCCCCACCTCCTTATTGATGGCTTTAACTTCTAGACCCAAACCATAGCTGTGGTGAAACTCTAAGCATATGACTTTTATTAAACCAACATTTCTGTTAAGAATAACTTCTTTTTAGGTTTGATACCAAATAATCTATCTATTGACTCCATCACAATACTCCAAAAACACCCACTTCTTTGCTCTCGGCTATAGTTTAACTTCACTAACATGATTGTAAATTTTGCAAAAAAAACCCGTAGCATTACGTAATTAGCAAATTTTCGTGACCACACATCATAATATCTTGAACTCGATGCACGTGTAGATCCCATGATTGATTGAATAAGAAGTCGTATACACTGCTTCAACCTCAAATTTCCTTTTTATATCCCATTTTGAGAGCATGTATCTCGTTATGTCCAAAAACATCTAATTTTTCCTCTCACTTATACTATTTCGTTGTGGTGTTTCTCAGTGATGCTGAAAAATCCTTGCATCCGAAAAAACTAGCTGAACTATATTAAACAAAATTTTAGACCATTATCAGTAAAATGTCTCTTAATGTTCTTTCAATTTGATTCAACAAGTGTATTCCACTCCTTGAGCTATTAAAGTCTTCAATTTGGTGCTTCACAACAGTTACCCAAATTTTCATCGAAGAATCCATAGAGACTAGTAGTGCAATAGTGATCAGGAAGACTATAGAGACTATAAATTTCTGATTAAGCCAGGAAGAAACAAAGTTTGTTCAGTTTTTAGTTTTTATTAGAACTAAAGAAACAATTCAGAACATAAAAATCAGAAATCAATGACAGCTAAACGTTAGACAAATAAGAATTCGCAGAGGATCATAGACCATAATGCATGCGTTCGGATTTTAGGGGATTTGAGTTTAGATTTAGAACAAAATCACGAATATATACCCATCTCACTTTTGAGGTTCAAGTCACTATGCATATATAATCAATAAGCTCAACTTTCATATGGTTATTGTAGAAGATAAACATGTATTAACTTGTTCATGATTGATTGTTCACAATCATATATTGAAAAACTTCCATAACCTATATAAAATTGCTCAACAAATACTAGATTAAGCACTATGAACTTTTTGGAATGCATACTAACTTATGTTAACTTCGAAAGACAACCAGACAAACACATTGAGCATAAATAAAAGTGATAAAGCATATGATAAACATTAATAGATATGAACTCATAGGCAAAAAAGATTACAAACTCATTGAAACCTACAATATAACTAGCAAAAAAACTCAATATTAAGCATGGAAAACACGCAGGAAGGATTAGGATAAAGCATGATATCAATCAAAGATGAGAGAAGAAGGATAAAATCGAGTTAATTGATGAAGCAATAAAGAAAGTGTGAAGCATTTACGATACATAGGGCACGAATCCTAAAGGGGTTTTTTCTGTCTAATGTAGAGCGTAAGGTCGCTAGGGCATCAACCGAAGATTTCTCACCTCGCAGGATTCTTGTTAGCTCGATTTTGTCGAATTTTATGGTGAGACTTTGCACGACCTCGAGGTATGCTCCCATTCATTCGTTTATTGTTTCGTATTCTCTTTGAAATTAGTTTGCCATGAGCTGGAAATCACTGAAAGTGCTCAGCTCTCAGATCCCAAGTCCGAGTGTCCGCTTCAAGCAAGCAATCAATGCCTCGTGCTCAGCTTCATTGTTTGATGCGCTAAAGCCAAGTCTGTAAGACTGCTCGATCATTTCTCTTGCTGAGGAAGCGAGTCTTAGGCTAATTCCATACCCCTTCCTTTAGGATGCTCCATCCACGTTGAATGTCCATGTCAGAGTTACCGAGCCAGCGTCTGCATGTCTGGTAGGCAGCTCGATAACAAATTTGGCATGGACATGGGCTTTGGCAGTGGTTCGGGGATGATATTCTATACCGCATTCCCTGAGTTCGATGGCCCTTTTGGCGAGGCATTTGGATTGGTTGGGACTGTGGAGTACCATACGCAAGGGTTGAGAAATCATTACGCTTATTGAGTGAGATTAGAAGTATGGACAGGGCTTTTGAACCACAGTTTCCATAACCAAGGCTAATGTCTCCATGGCTGGGTAACTCATTTCTGCGTCCACGAGACTTTAGCTTGTATAATATACAAATTTATGTCGTTTTTCTCTTTGCGTACTAGCACGCCGCTGACTGTGGATGAGGAAACATCAACATAAAGGTATAGTGGTTCTCTCTCTACTAGTTTGGACAGTATGGGAGATTCTGGCAGGTAAGCGTTTAACTGTTTGAAAGCGTCCTCGCATTTCTCATCCCATAAGAACTTTCTATTGTTCTTTCGGAGTTTGTAAAGTGGGATGCATTTATTAGTATATATGGAAATGAATCGGTTTAAGGCGGCGATTCGTCTAGTCAGTCTTTGTACCTACATGGTGGTCTTAAATGATGGCATCTCCAGGAAGGTAGCTATTTGTTTTGGGTTTGCTTTGATACTTCATTCAGTCACCAGCTTGCCTAGAATTTCCCAGAGGTTACTCCAAACGTGCACTTGGTAGGATTGAGTTTCATGTCATATTTTTTTAGGACATCGAAGCAGTCCTTTAGATAAGCGATCTGGTCTTCTTCATTTTTAGATTTTACCAATATATGATCGATGTATACCTCCATAGTCATTGGTAGGTTGCCTCAACATTTTCCAGGTCAAAGGGCTTCGCTTTATAACAGTATATGCCTCGTTCTGTTATAAAGGCGGTTTTTTCTTGGTCCTCAAAGTCCATCATTATTTGATTATACCTATAGGACGCAACCATAAAGGATAGCAGTTGATATCCTGCTGTAGCCTTGACTAGGCGATCGATATGAGACAACGGGAAGCTATCTTTTTGGCATGCCTTTTTCAAGTCAGTGAAATCAATACATATCCTCCACTTCCCGTTTTTATTTTTGACAACGACTAAATTTGCTAGCCAATCGGAATAATGGACTTTGTGAATTGAGCCTACTTTCATTAGTCGGACCTTATCCTGGCCGAGCTTATGACATTTCTGTTTGACGGGCTTAAACATATGGTCTACGTTAAGCCTAAGAGGTGTCACGTTAGGGTCAATGCCTTTCATGTCACTGGTTGACCATCCAAAGGTATCGACATTGTTTCAGAGGAAACATGTGTGTCCTTTCTTCATTTCTACAGGTAACTTAGAATCGATGCTTTGGTACTTTTAGGGGTTGGCGTCATCGATACATACATTGTTAATGAAGTTCTTAGGGGAGCCCGTATAGCCTGTTACATCGCATGCTCTTCCTGAATCTATAATTTCTATTGGATGAGCCCTTAAGGATTCCAAAACCTACCATGTACCAGATTCTCGTCGGCTTCCTCAGATTGTGGCTATTCCATCTGGGGATGAGAGTTTTACGCATTGGTGATAGGTAGATGCTAGAAGTTTCATTGTATGGATCCAGGGACGTCTAAAGATGGCGTGAAACGGAGCTAGGCGGTCTATTACCATGAAATTAATCATTTTCTTGACTTTGCATGCGATGACAGGGTGCATGATAGTACCTAGAGAGGTAGTTGTCTCGCCGGAGAAACCTACGAGGCTGACTTTCTGTCTGATGATCTTGTAGTAATCTATTTCCATCTTTTTCAAGGCGTTGTAGAAAATGAGATTAATGGAGCTTCCGATATCAATTATCGACTTAGTTAGCTCGTATCCTCCGACATCTAGCATGATGACAAGGGCGTCATCATGCGGTTTGTCGAGATTTGAGGTTTCGCTTTCCCAAAATGAAATTTCTTTGTTAGGTTGCTGAGGAAGGGGCTTTCTTTGAATGCTACATTCAGCCTTCCTAAGGTGACCCTTAATCGAATTCACGGAGTAACTGTAGACATTTGATCCTCCAAGGATGAAGTCCATCATGTGACATGAAAATCACAAACTCCGAGGTTTCTCGAGAGTCGTGGTCGACCTCCTCTTAGAGGAAGTTGGAAGTTAATGTGCAAGGGATTTCCCGTTGAAGGAGAGCCCTCCAAAGATAACATCAATCCTCTTTTTGGGATTCGAAAGTGGAGAGTCAATTTCCTTTTAAGGGGACATGTCCCGCTTTGGAGGTGAGGTGTCTCTTTAGGAGGTAGCTTTTTTCTGGAAGGGAACTTGATTTATGAGCTCCATGTATTTCAATTCACAAGTAGCAAATTTTGACGATAACTAACATTGTAGGTCCCAACACTCTTCAGTTAAGTGATCCTGTCTTTAATAATAGGAACCAATTTTTTTCTCATCATACGATTTAGTCAGGGGGTTCTGCTTGTTGGTCCTAGAGGTTTTCCTTGAGAGGGTTGGTCCACAGCGTACAAGTGTTCACCCTAACTCTGGTTATTTCGAGGATTGCTCTTTTTGCCAAGCGCCTTAGAATCCTCAGGTTCAATATTCGCAGGATTCTGACCTTTCTTGTGGATTTTATCTAAGGCGTCTTCTCCTCTAGGGTGATATACCATATGTTTTATGGAGTGCATCTTCGATCGTTGGTGGAGAACTAATCGTTAATCCTAACCAAAACTCTGATCGGTACCATATGCCTCTCTGTAAAGCTTCGACGGCTATCTGGTCATTAGGATTCGAGAGTTTGGTTCACACTACTTTGAATTTATTAACGTAAACTTTGAGCGCATCACCTACTCCTTGCCTCATTTTCCAAATGTATTCCTCGGAAGCCTGTTATTTTATGTGAGTCATGTACTGTTTTACAAAAGCAATTGTTAATTGATCGAAGCTATAGACCGAGTTAGGTTCGAGTCTTGAATACCATTTGAGGGCTTCTCCTGATCGGTTCTATGCAAAGGTTCGGTAGTAACCTGCCTCACACTCCTCACGAGTGAAATAAGCTTTGAAGATGACGAGCATGAAGGCTCTCAGGTGGGCCTTGCAATCGGAGGTCCCGTCATACTCGGGAATCATAATTTTTCAAGTATCCCTGATGTATGAACTTTTGGTTGGATCGGTGAAGGCAATCCCCTAAGTTTCCTTGAATATGCTGGCGATTTCGAGGGTTTAACTTGTGGCTTTGTGGACATGGACTTTCAACCTCTGGAGTGCAACATTTATTCTTTCCTTGTACTCGCGAATAGCTTTAGATCCCTCTGGTTGGGAAGGAATCAAATCGTTGTGAGGTTCATGAACAATTGGTTCTTTAGGGAACTAAGGCTGTCTGCTAGGATCGATTCTCCAAGGGTGTGTAGAGCGATGTTCCTCTAGGGTACCAAGGCTATTTTGTTGGGTACCTGGAGGGTGAGTGTGAGTTGGCATACTCAGGTAACCTAGACCTTAAGTCTCAAACGATGCTTGCATCTCATGATTGAGGGGTTGCAACCGCACCAGGTGGACAGAGGACGTCCCAACACCAATAGGGATCGAGACTCCAATTTCATACCTCAACGTAGGTGGAGGTGGGAGTATATTGAGATTCTAGTTAGATGTTAGATCAAGAATATGCGCAGGCATTAAGCTGGTGCTGACGAAATTGGTTCCCATAGCTAGGGTGGTAGGAGGAATTAATGTCTGGGTTGCTCCTCAAACTGAGATCTCGAATCAATGTCACTGATTTCCAGGTATCGCGTTGACAAGTAAGAAGTTCAGACGACCACGACGAAAAGAGGGATCAGTTACGATGTCACCGAAGGTGACACCTGAGCCTCGACATGGCAGAGGCCGCATCGGATGAACCAGAGACCTCTACACCTCTTCCATTCATTGATGGTGTTGCTCTTGTCGGGACGCGAGTTGGTGAACCAACTGCTCATTGTCCTAATTTTTATTTACAAGGAGCAACATCATCTGAAGGATCTCAGGAAGCTGGGCCGAGATCTATTCTAAGATCTTAACCAGGGACTGAGATCTCACAGGAGCTTGTCATTCAGGCTCTCAGAGAGTCTGGGATCTCTCGCCTCCACGGTTTATGGACATCTGTTGTTGGAATTCAAGAAAGAAGATGAATAAGTTTGGTTCCAAGAATGCACAGACACCAAAAGTGCATTGTCAACAATCAAGTGTGCAAAGTCCGGGTTACAAATCTGCCCAAAGATGACTTGTGCAAAGTTGGGGTCAAAGCATCTTGTGCAAAGTTGGAACAAGACATTAATGTGAAAAGTTGGTGCAAGATGTCCTCAAGGATGTGCAAAGATTGTGCTACAACTCTTCTAATATATCAGATAGTCTTTGGAGCCAAAAGTGACTGTTCAAATTCAAACCCAAGGAGATCACATGTCTTGCTTAAGGAAGAGTGTAGGAGATGTCACTCTCTCTCATAAAGGACGTGCCCATACTTGTCCTCTTCCCCTTGTCTTTTCCTCCATGTATTTATACATTTATTCTTTGTTTAATGTCTAGGTTGTTTATGTATTTGGCTACACATTAAACTTAAGGAGAAATGAACCAACTCCTTCATTTATTCTATGGTTCTTACACTCTCTCATATCCTCATTATCATTCTTCATCAATCCCCCCGTCCATACTCTCATACAAACTCATTAATTTCACATACTCTTGCATAATATGTAATTCTCTTCCATTCTTCCTAAATCATATTCTTACACCAAATACTCTTAATCTCATCATTCAATCTTATTCTCATCATTCTCACCTTCATAAACTCTCAAATTCTTATATGGTATCAGAGTTTCAAGCTCCTAAACATCATAAAACTTTCGCATTCTCTATTCTCAAAATCTGATTTTTGGAGCCAGCAGACATAGGTACATCTCAGAGACCATATCTCTTCAACCGTAAGGCTTTAAGTGGACTTGACAAAGTGGACTTGCATCCATAGCTACTCAGAAGAAAGAATTATGAATTTCTGAACCATACATTTTTCTGGTGCATCCAAGGAGAGTCAACTTGCAAGTTCAGTTCATTACCAGTCCAATCAAGCAAGAACGTACGGTCAGACCTCTTGTCCCTACAAGAGAAGCCTCTTAGGGAGCCATAATCTAAAAATCAGTCCAAGAATCCCTACAAATTAGAAGTTCTACATGATTTACCAAATTTGGTCCTAAAGGATCCTTCTTTGAAACCACTTGAGAGAAGTCTATTGTCCAGCAGTCCAAAGCTTTTCAAGATGAAATGCAGTGCCATGGCGTTTCCAGAGACTATTAAGAGACTAAATTACCTTCTATGGTCAAGAATGGTGAAGATAGCCCTAGGAGAAAAACGTTTGTGGAGAAATGTCACAAATAAAGCTCCAAAGCTAGGTTGCTCAAATGAATCTCTTGCCAATAAAGAGGAAAATCTTTCTATGACCAATAAAACTCACAACCAGCAAGAGGAAAAGAGGGATTTGAAGTACGGACATGGGAGGAAAGAAGGGAACGCCAAGGACAGATGTTGGATACTCAATCCACATCTCAAACCAGGCAAGTTCAATGAGAAGCTTGGAAATAGAGGTTCAAGGAACTAGCTCGGGTTTCTTGTTTGTAAGCATGTCCTCCTTCTTTTAAATAATAGCATTGTGTTTAGTTCCTGGTTTTGTTGAGTAGTCTAGGGTGTTTATGAGTTTACTAGATGTGATTGACTTGTTTGTGCCCTATTAAAGTGTGTTAAGCTTGTTTAAGTTTTCTAGACTCATTTATGCTTATTTAAGTTGTCTAGATGTTCTGTTTTATCTAATGATGTTTGTTAAGTTCGATTTTATAGTCTTAGTTGTGTTTTCTTAACTAAAAATCAGTGAATGTGTTGGTAGGATAATTTTATGAAGGTTTTATACTTAGCTTGTTGATTAAATGCATTAGAGATTATACTTGACATTGTTTCGAGTTCTGGTCTCATTTCGTGAACTAATCCTTTTTTCTGAGTTGTTTTGAATGATAAGGTACACATGGTGATACTAAGAAAATTAAAGCAGCAATAAGTCAAGAAGAATCACATTCAATGTCATCACTCACCACGGACAGAATGTCCATAGCCTATCAAGAGGATAGAGTGGGAGTAGATGCCTTGGAGAAAAAAAATTAGTTCATTGCTTTAGAGCCTACACCAAGAAGGTACATTCCTAATGATGGAGAGAAAGTTGCCCATTTCTTTAGAGCCTACACCAAAAAGGTGTATATTCCTAAAGATGGAGAAAATGAAACAATGGTGTCTCTTCACACATTTCAGAGTCACACATTGAAGAAGACACACTTTGGAGATAAAAGGAGGAGCTTCACCGTGGCTTTAAACCACATTTGCCCACTTATCAGCCTACACAAAGATGTATATTCCTGAAGGTGGAGAGGGGAGTTTACTCAACAAGAAGATCATCACTCAAGCCAAGAAGACCGATGATCCAAGGTATTAGCAACTGTTGATACTAATCTTTCAAGCTTGAGGATGGGTGTTAAATGAGAAGCTAAGGACAATTCTTCAAGCCATATGCAAGGAATTCAAGAGCTTCAATCGGTATATTCTTGGCTGAGCAACAACAACAAGATTGTCTTTACTAACGTACTTTAAGAGGAGGTGCTAAGGAGGATGTGTTGAAGTTGCGAAGTCCCCCACTAATTTGGAGATTTAAAAAGGAAATGCAATGGCTGTTTTACAAAGACAATATGAAGGACTCAAGAAGACAATAAAATGACTGTTTTGCAAAGACAAAATGAGGGATTCAAGTGCACAAGCCAAGGCAAAGAAACTTGGCTGAAACTCCTCACCAATTCTACCAAAAGAGTGTAATGGAAGATATCATTTTAAATTATATTTGAATGGGTCTATTTCTTGAGAATCGATACATGTGTGATTGCATTAGGTATTTGAGGCTCATGAGAAGAGACTGGACGTAGATCAAACCCCTTAAATATGGCAAGAAGTCACAAGAAAAGGGGAGACACAAAACCAGCCATAAGAAGAGCTTCAAGCAAAAGAAATTGATGAAAGGAAGGATTACGGACTTGACCTACACTTAGGCCATGATCCAGAGTTTATGAGTCCCAAAATATGATCATAAGGCTCAAAACTCACTGGTCAATCCCAAGGCTGAAAGTATTTGTACTCTTTTTTCCTAAGTGTTGGTTTTATCCCATAGAGGTTTTCCTCACTTAGATCTTTAATGAGGCAAGTATTTTCAGTTCCAAACTTGACCAAGGGTCTCCTATGGTCAAGCTTGAGGGAGAGTGTTGGAATTCAAGAAAGAAGACGAATAAGTATGGTACCAAGAATGCACAGACACCAAAAGTGCGCAATCAACAATCAATTGTGCAAAGTCAAGGTTACAAATCTGCCCAAAGAAGACTTGTGCAAAGTTGGGGTCAAAACAACATGTGCAAAGTTGGAACAAGACATTAATGTGCAAAGTTGGTGTAAGATCTCCTCAAGGATGTGCAAAGATGATGCTACAACTCTCCTAATAGATCGGATAGTCTTTGGAGCCAAAAGTGACTGTTCAAATTGAATTTAAAATGGTATCTTCCCTTGCATTCTTTCGGTAGAATTGGTGAGGAGTGTCGGCCAAGGTTCTTTGCCTTGGATTGTGCACTCGAATACCTCATTTTGTCTTTATAAAACACCCATTGCATTGTCTTCTTGAGTCTCCAACTTAGTGGGGGACTTCGCAACTTCAAAACATCCTACTTAGCACCTCCTCCTGAAATACGTTAGCAATGAAAATTTTGTTTTTGTTTGTTGTTCTACCTAGAATATCTCGATTGAAGCTCTAGAATCCCTTGCATATGGCTTGAAAAATTGACCTTGACTTCTCATTTAACATCTGCGAGATCACACCTGAATTTCCAAGATTAGGCTGAGCCTCTTCCCAAGCTTGAGACTCGTTCTGAGTTTCGGTACGATATGGCTCAATGATCAAGAGATCTAAGCCAGCAACGTTCGATGAGCCAGGGCTCAGCGTCAAAGACGCGAATTCATGTTGATCCAAGTCTCGATTGATGTGATTCATCTTCAGCTAACGGATTGAGGGATTCGATAACTCCTTCCCCACAGTGTGCGCCAAAATGTGGATCACGAAATCCACACTTGAATTTGTTAATGATTTCTATGAGGAAAGAGATTCATGGTTGAATCCCGTTTAAGCTAAGATGGAATAATCAAAAGATGTTGGATTGATGTTGATAAGGAATTACAAATGAATTTGATCAGTTTAGAGATTAACATCCCTGATCCAATAAAGTTACAAGAGAATAAGTTGATTTTAGGTGTGTGTGTGTCAATGTTGTTGACCCCTTCCTTGGTTCTCCCTCTTCTTTATATAGTCGATTGCTAATTCTGCTCCACCTCTCAATAGTTATGAGATCCTCTCCGCATATCTCGAGATGCCTAACTTCCTCCACTTGACTTGGTTTATGAGATATCAGATAGTTTGGTCTTCAGATGTTTGGGCCTCGTGGACCAGTTTCCTGAACCTGAACCAATAAATGGATTTTTTTGAGAAGCTATGTATGGACCTAACAAAGATGCAAAAAATATTTGTATTTAAATTATTGAGCCACGAGAGGGCGTTGGGCCGCGAGAGATCCCTCTCACTCTGTTCGTGACCACATTTTTCAAGAACCTAATGTTTCGACACTTATGATGTAAGTATGAAGTTATAATATTATTAAAGGGTCCAACACCTTTTAATATCATTATTATTAAAGGGCCCAACACCCTTTAATAATTTTAACTACATAAATACATCTATAAAAGTATCATGTTGCTAAAATAGAAATATTATGTTACATAGAACAAACAGTACAACATGATACAATATCATTAATTTATATCTTTAACTATATAAAAAAGTAAAAAGAAACTTGTGTAGAAGGTTACTTTGGTTATTATGTAGAAATATTGACAATTTTGGTGGATGGTTAATTAATTAGTTTATGGATAAGTTTTTGTTATTCTGCTTAACATATACTATTCGAAGAAAAGTACCCCTTTTTTTTAACAACAAAATATTTATTTTTTTTTTAAATCATAAAAAGCAATATATGTTTTTTTTATCATCAACTACACAATAATCAGAAAGTCACTCCGTAATTTGTAACCCTATTCGGAGCAGAAGATTCTACAAAAATATAATTATTACACTTAATTCGGAATCCTCGAGCCAGACAGTCCACTTGTCTGTTCACCGTACGCGGGATGGTAGTTAACGACAAATTCGGAAAATGGCCACGAAGGCGCTGGAACTCTTGAGTGTATGTGAGGAAAGCTGATCAATCGTTCGGGCTTTGAAGGATATAGAAAAGCTTTATACAATCCGTCTCGAAACATTGCAATTTAGTTTTCTGTCATGGAGCTCCGCCATAGCCCAGAACAGAGCTTTCATTTCTGAATGCAAAGGTGAAAGGCGCCGGTGAAGACATTTCACTCCAACTAATGCTATCGTATTAGCCTTGTCTTGACATATCTACCCCATACCGGAAGTGGGATCCGTTTGTTTCCAGGATCCATCTATTTGACAGAAGAGTCCATCTGATCTTGTACTCCCCGTACGTAAGTGTTCCTCAACTGGATCCAATTGAACTTTTTTGTCTTCCACGCTACCAAGTCAGTCTCTGCATTCTTTATAATATCGTCAACTGCAAGTTGTACTCCTTGGAAAACCATTTGATTTCTTGCTTTCCAAATAAGCCATAATAACCAAGAGTATAATTCATGTGGGAACCGAAATTCTCATTGTCAATGATACGTGGTTCACGGATTCTTTGTAGCCAAAGATCAACAGATCAAGTAGGGAGTTAGCGAATTAGTGAAGAAGAAAATACGAAACTAAACTGCGAAGACAATAAGACAGAAATCGTGAGTAAGTTAGATAACGAAATTGGATTAATACGAAATAGAATGCGAAGCGATACAGATTAACGGTGAAAAATTAACAGGATTCGTGAAAAAGGTTAACGTGAATGAATACAAAGCGAATACGAGAATGAATCTAAAGTACGCGAAAAACGTAAACGAAGAACGATTCGACAGATACAGTTAACAAATAAGTTAAGGGATCTTATTCAAATTTCGTGATCGGAGCGTGCGCAACCGCAAGATCTGTTGGCGACGATTACTTAGAACTAAGACGCAGAATCGTAACCTAGTTGAGACGCAGCTCGCTAACGAAAAACGAAATAAGAACCCTAGTTTTTCTAAGTGTTTTGTGGTGACGAAAGCTCTGTGAATGAATGAATCTCTCTCCCTCTCTCTCTTCACTTCGCGTCCTTTATATAGATCTTTGTGGGCTGGCTCGATTTCCTTTGTCCGTCGCGATTCGTGCATATCTTTTCGCGGGAATATCCCTTTTTCCCTGATTTTCCTAAATCTTTTCGAGATCCTTCCTTATCTTCCCAAACTTGACTTTTTCGTGAAACCCTGATGGACCGTCATTGCAAGTGGGCCGGTTCTTGCCGAAAATTGTAAGTGGACCGTTATTGCGGTTTGGGCCCTTTCGGGCCATTTTGCGGCTAAGTCACTTTTACGATTTATCGCGAAAAACCGTTTTTCGTTGGAATACGCGGCAACAACTTCATGGATAGATATGGTCAATCCGAAAGTTTAGACTCTTCCGGTGCTTAAGTTAACCGTCGTCGTTTTATACGATTGATACGAAATCCACGGAAAGCACGAATCCTTGCGACTCTTGTCATGACGGTTTGACGGAAACTCAAAACGACACGAAATTAGAGATGGTCGAGTGACGATTTGACGGAAATGACGATCGGAAAGGACGTTGTTCAGTCAACAGACTACAACTAAACGTTATCCGCGCCTCTGCGCTAACTGGCACCAAGGACAGAGCTTGGTCCTAGCGCCAATTGGCGCCAAGGATAGAGCTGGATCCTGGCGCCAACTGGCGCCAAGGACAGA
>OVAN01010035.1:0-16201 GCA_900406275.1 Anastatica hierochuntica | reverse complement strand
CTCCTCCTCTCTATATGCCATCTCCAGAGTGGAAGTGACAGACTGCACCTCCAACGGATCAGGTGTCGAACTAGAGAGGAGGCTGTCAAGTTTAATACGTGACTCTTCAATCAGGTGTGCACTATGAAGATGATGAGCCTTAGCCCACCGGACTAGGGCCGTGCGGCACTGGCCGAGCTTAGTCAAAACAGTGGCACTACCTTCGCGCTGCCAGACCTCAGCAATTAGATCAAAGACTTCATCGCGCTCCCGCAGTCGCCGATCAAAGCGGAACAGTTTCCTATGTTTAATTCTTGAGTTATCAAGGAAGGTCAAAAGAGGCCTATGATCCGAGCCTTCAAACCGCAAATATTCCGAGCGGCCAGAGGGAAACATATCCACCCAAGCATTGTTGGCGAGAGAGCGATCAAGGCGAGCATGAACTAAGTGATCATAGCGCATGCCCCGCCAGGACAGAAAGTTGCCAGAGGAATTAACATCCCAAAGGCCATTAACCGAAACAAAACTTCGGAAATCAGAAAAAGAGCCCTCCCATCTTGGGGGGCCACCCCGTTTCTCGGATTGGTGTAAGATATCATTGAAATCGCCCGAGAGGAGCCAAGCAGACTCCCTATCAGCACCAAATCGAGAAATGGCGTCCCAAACCACCTTACGATTCTGTCGCTGCGGGGCGCCATAAACGAAAGTAAGATGGAAGGTAGAGTTCTCATACGAGATTAAAGTGTCAATAAAATTTGGAGAGGAAGAGAGTATGGAGAGCTCAACGTCCTTTCTCCAAAAAAGAGCTAAACCACCACTCTGTCCCACAGGTGGGACAGTAAAATTATTGTCATATCCCATCCACTGAAAAACTTGCAAAACAAAATCATCATTATTCTTCGTTTCCATCAGAAACAATATGTCCGGGAAGAGAGATAATCTCAAATCCCTAAGGCGTCGAACTGTAAGGGAGTTTCTGAGACCCTGACAGTTCCAACTGGATGTAATCATTGATCCGAATTGGTTGGTTTTCGGGAAACCACCGAACCCTTACAATTGAAATCAAAAGACAAAGCTTTCTTAGCAGAAGGAACATTAGGAAAAGCAGAAGAACCCTCAGAACGAGGTAAAAGAGGTGCCGACGAAGAGGGCTGCGACAGAGCCAGCTTCTTCCGCGGCTGGGACTGACCACGCACCGCCAAACGTTTCTTAGCTCCATCCGAAACCGATTGGGCCTTGGCTCCCTTCTTCGGCGTTGCTCGCTTCGTGACCTTAGCCGCCTTGGGAGCCTTAGGAGCTTTGGGGGGCTTAACCGCTTTCGCTTTACCAGGCTTACGACTTTTCGAGGCCTTAACCGAAAACGGTCCTACCTCAAAATTCAGAGCAGCGTTCGGGTTCCACCATGAAGGATGTTCCCGCACCGAAGGAACCGATGAGTCCTCCGTGCCTAACTTGCGACGCACTGAACGCTCCGACGTAATCTCAAGGGGATTGGCAGCAAAGTGTACACTCACATCATGAAAATCAGCAGATGAATCCTGTAAGTTCGTCTGAACCTTGCGACCCGACGCGAGCTGCTTATCAATCACCTCCTCCATAGAAGAGAGCCGATGATGAACGGGGATTCTCGGCTCAGGGACCGTCACACGTTCCAGAGCAGGGCGTCGAGATCTATCATTTGTTGAAGCAACAATGTGTTCATCCACCTGTTCATTAAACTCAGCAGCATCATGTTCAGCATCACGACGATTGTTAGTATCATGAACAGCAACCACCAACTTCCTAGCTCGTAGAACTGATTCATCAGAAGCTCTTCCAGGCGCACAGCGGACCACCACATCATCATAAATGTCCTCAGATCGAGGTAGACCAGCCTTAGCCCGGGAATTATCGCTCTCCAAACGCCTTAACGCCGGAACAGCAATTTGCGGCAGGTCTTCTAGCGGCGGAGTACGACGGCGTTGCGATCTGTCTCGACATGTGTGATGATCTCGAGAGAGAGAAGCAGAGTCATGTCTCTGCTGGCGACGCAGCGGTGACACAGAGTGACGGCGACGGCTGGGAGAGACATATCGCCGGCGGCGCGGTGAAGAAGGAAGACGGTTTGATGAAGAATGATGGTGACGCGGCGGAGAACCTCGATGCTGCCGGCGTTGATGTCTATCAGGTGAGCGACACCAAGAGAGATGTTGTTCACGTCGTGATGAATCAGAGTCCTCCCTAAGAAAGGCTCGAGCTTTGCCACCAGGATGTGATTCATAGTGAACAGGCGCATTGCTGCCACGACGATTCTTAGCAGAATCAATTTTAAGCAAAGTGTTATGTTGACTGATGCCTAATCTTCCCGGATCAGAAGCTGCTGCCAGAGGACACGCTTTTTGCTCATGGAGAAGTGAGTAACACGAGAAGCAATGCTTCTCAAGACGCTCATACTCGAACTCAAGCGTTGCCTCTTCCCGTGTCGGAAAGGTGAATCTCTTCTTCATGATTAACGGTTTCAGCCCGTTCACAAACACACGGACTCGGCCCTCCTGAGGATCCGAAGAAACATAAGTCCCAATGTCATTCCCGATAGTCTTCAGAATATCATCTTGATAATAGTGAAAAGGTAGATGACGGACTGTAATCCAGAAAGGGATGAGAGATGGGAATGAATCAGATATGATGGGCTCCCACCGTTGAATGACAAGCATCCAGTGTTTAAAATGGTAAGGAGCTTGGCGCAAAACAGCTTCCAAATCTTCCTCCGATGAGAATCGAAAGCTAAATTTATCGCGACCCAAGTCTTTACCTTCAACTCTCCCCACCAAACCCCACACTTGTGGTATAAAATTGATAATAGCCTTTGGCTTTTGAATCTCCGGATATAGGACTCGACCAATCAGAGTAAGCTTGTTGGCTGCGATGAGGGCAGAAGTATCGACTTGAGGAAGACGCGTAGGCTGCTCACGGGTCCAGCGATTGCCTGAAGACTGAACAGAGCCTTTACCCTTCTCTGATGCAGTATAACGGCGCAACATAACTAATATCCAAAGAACCGAGCACAGACTACACCAGTGTAGTAGATATTCAACACAGGTGATACTAGATCCCAGACTGTACCAATCTGAGTGAGAACCGAATCAAACTTGCCAGAACAGAGCAACAGAGCCAGAACAGAGTCTGGAAACAAACCAAAGACTGAAAGTAGAGCAGAGTCTAGAGAAAGGCGGTAAGGGCTCCTGCACAACGCAACAACACCAACCAAACACCAAAGAAAGGAAAAGAAGAAGAAGATTACCCACTATCTCTCCGCGGATCGGATCGTCGGAACAACAAAGAAGAGCCAAGCAGGTGTGATGGCAACCGCGACGGTGGTGAGACGGAGACACAATACCGCTGAGAGAAAAGGCCGATGAAAGGAGAGCACAAATCACCGATGAAACGCCGTCATACTCCGTGCCTAGGAGTCATCGCCAGATCGCCCTAGTGATCCAACCACATTATGATAATTTATTCTAATGATTTGCTTAAAGAGAAACTGAGAAAGTGATACAAACGGAGATAGGAGATATCTTTTATTTTTGCATGTATTAGAAGTCCCACATAGTAAATAGGGAAAGACAACTGATTATTTTTTTTTTGTTTATTTTTTTAAATGCTCAGATTTTATTAATATTGAAATGGAAACATACACGTAAATTACATGAACAAAAGAGAAGACAAATATGATGGATAACAATGATATTATCTATCATATTATTGGATGGTTTTGCAATGATACATTGATGACAATTTTATCTAAAGTTAATTTTACTTCACATTGTTCGTTCTCCTTTTATCCACAATAGCGGTTTGAATATAACGCAATATGATCGTGAAAGAAGCTCGTCGCCTAAAGCATGATTAATCCGATGAGTTTAGTCTAACCGTCGACCTTCCAATCCAACAACACCCGTCGATCTTCCAATCCGGCAACACCCATCGACCTTCCAATTTGGCAATACCCGTCGATCTTTTTGTCCGAACCAAAAAAATCATATCGATATAATCAAAAGTCAACAACTATCAAATCCGAGAACAACACCAAAACATATTCAATATGCAAACCATAAAAAAACGAGAAAATATAAAGACAAAGCAAGAGTATTGTGTGCTTGTTGTCGCATTGAATGACATAATCAGATTCGTATTGCTCCATACTAGGCTATCGCATCTTTAAATCCACTCACGTAACATAAACCCATGTAAAGTGTTAATAGATCCAACCAACAAAGCGTTAGGTCCGGTGATAAAACCCCTTCAACCAACATACTCTTTCCGAAGTTCAGCTTCACTACATCGCGTTGTCTTGTTTCGTAGGTTTTGATTATAGATCCATGTCTATCCGGTTAGTGATACAAAAAAAATTGAAGCCTTGAACGAAAGTAAATAGTCATGGGCCTAATGGGCCTCTCCCATTTTCTTTTATTGTTAAAGATGTTGTTGACACGATACATTGGAAACGATGACGACATATAAAAACAACATGATCTTTGATATATTTATATTTTTTTCTATTTTCCAAGTAAGTCAAGGAATATCATATAAGAATATCAAAGGAAGGGACTATTATATAAATAAATGTAATCTCTGCGTTCGATCAATGAACACGGCTTTGTTCTTAGATAAGCAGATGATGGATCTGATGAACGACGACGATCATTCTCACGACGGAGATCATCAGAAGAACCACCGTCTCGGCGATAACGACTTAGAATCGAAGAAGGAAGCGATTTTTCCTAGCTATGATTTCAAACCTATCCGCCCTAATTCCACCACCGTGTTGTCTCACTCCGCTTTAGATCTCGCCGGATCCGTCAATTCCGCGGCGGCTAAGGCTTGGGCCGCGTCTGATTCAATACCGATTTCAACTTCTTCCGCAAGAGTAACATTTCGAAATTCTCATATCTCTCTCTGTGTTTATATGATTTGGGATTAGTCTCCTCCTTCGTTTTGCTTGTGTTCATGGAAATATACTATTTGTCTAGTTCTTGTTCCGAAGCCGCTCTGTGTTTTCACTATTATCAGACTTAGGGATTAAATTCTGCTCTTTCAGTTAGCTCTACTTGTTGCCATTTGTTTGCCTTTGCAGAGTTATGGTTCTGTAGACTCTCTTGAACCTTCGAAGAAGGATCGAAATGCTCATGAGTTGGAGATTATGTCTGCGCTCGATCGTATGATGAAGATACATACTGATAACTTGTTACATGTTATGGAAGGTGTTAGTTCACGTCTAACACAGCTCGAGACTAGAACCCGAAACCTCGAGAACTTGGTGGATGATGTGAAAGTTTCTGTTGGGAACAGTCATGGAAACACTGATGGGAAAATGAGACACCTTGAAAACATCTTATTAGAGGTAACTTTAATGCTTATTGGGAACCAAATGAAATCCGATGTATTAGACGGACACTATCTTCCGCGTTTTGAGATGCCAATTCTAGCATGTCTTTGGGACTTATTGATCTGTTTACTTCAAAGAAGCTCGCGGTTTTATGATTTTTTCAGTATTAGTCATGATCTAATAGCATTCTTTATGCATCGGGGCTTCATGCTTGTCCGATATACCATCTGTTAAGCTTATAGATTCCTCAGTGCTTTCTTGTATAATTTTCATTTAGGTGCAAAGCGGTGTACAGTTGTTGAAGGATAAACAAGAAATAGTTGAAGCGCAGCTTCAGCTTTCAAAGCTTCAGGTATCAAAGGTAAAGGAGCAGACTGAGACACACTCTACACATGTCGAGCCCACTGCTCAACTCCCTGCATCAGTGCCTCTCCCGTCTCTTCCTCAGCAGGGCCATCCACCCCAACAATTCATCCAACCGCCTGCCTCAAAGCAAAGCCTCCCGCCACCTCCATCGCAACTGTCGCAGCTGCCCAGCCAGTTTTCTCCCCAACAAGAGCCTTATTTCCCTCCGCCTGGTCAGTCCCAGCCGCCTCAAGCAAATCAGCCTCCGTATCAGGCTCCTCCTCCTCCAACTCAGTCATTGCATCAACCACCCTACCAGTCACCTCCACAACAACCACAATACCCGCAACAGGTACCTCCTCAGCTTCAACAATCATCCTCAGGCTACAACCCCGAGGAACCACCTTACCCTCTACAATCTTACACACCAAACACTCATAGTCAACCACCTTCTCATCCACCTCGCGGTTCCGCCCCATCTCAACACTATTACAACAGTCCTCCAATGCCACCATCAATGTACGATGGATCCGGTGGCAGATCCAGTTCAGGTTTCCCTTCTGGGTGCTCTCCTGAACCTTATCCATACACGGGACCACCTTCTTCACAGTTTGGAAACCCCCCATCCATGAAACCGCCACATCAGAGTGGAAGCGGATCGGGTGATTACCCGCAGCTCCCAATGGCACGCCCACTACCACAATCTTTACCAGTAGCTTCAGCCATCAACAGTGGAGGAAGTGGCGGCTCTAGTTCTCCAAGATCAGGAAGCAGAGTCCCAGTCGACGATGTCATCGACAAGGTGGTTAGCATGGGCTTCCCAAGGGACCAAGTGAGAGGAACAGTGAGAACATTGACTGAGAACGGTCAAGCTGTTGACCTCAATGTTGTTTTAGACAAGCTGATGAATGGAGATAGAGAAGGTATGATGCAGCAGCAACCGCCAAGAGGTTGGTTTAGTGGTCGTTAAGCTTCCGATTTCTACTACGACCATGTCTGGTTCCATTTACAACTTTCGTTATTATTCCCAGAGCTTTTTCTATGTGTTCGAAACTTGAATCTTCACACATTTCATTATAACGTTATGTGTTTCATTTGTACAACTTGATTATAATTCAATGTTTCAGTTTTCCATACCAAAACGACATGTAGTTCTTATTGGCTACATTCGAACGGCAAGTAGTTTCTTCTTCTTTTTACCCTTTTCCTAAACCGAAACGTCGTCGTTTACACTGTCATTATTAGTTCTCTCCCTCGTTCCCTCTCCTCTCTCTCTCAGTTTCTTTCTCGGATTGTTCTCGTGCTTCACTGTTGATCCATCTCGACGATGTCGTTGACGGAGCTAGACGACGGACTGGTGCGGAGGATGGCCATCGGGGCAGTCTTCTCTGATTTCGTAAGGACGAGGTTTTCTATGTGTTCTCCTATGATTTCGTATTACTCTGATAAACTTCGCCAGAATCCGATTTCTATAGACTAATCCGTTCAATTTCATTGCTGGATTCACAGGGAGGGAAGATACATTCGTTGGGTTTCCATAGGACTGATGATTTATTGGTTACATCAAGCGAGGATGATTCACTTCGTCTCTTCGATATCGCCAACGCTAAGTCAGTTCTTCTTCCTTCCTTTTTTAGGTTTTCACACTTAACCCATAGACTAAAGGAATTGAGAATAAGCTTTTGAACATGGCGGATTAGTTGAAATTTCACTTTTGAGCAATAGTTTTTGGTGCAGAGAAGACTGAAAATTCAATCTCATCTGAAAGTTTTTTTTGGTCTTAGACAACTCAAGATTACATACCATAAGAAACATGGTACTGATCGTGTATGCTTTACGCATCATCCAAGCTCTCTGATTTGCTCTTCTCGATACAATTTGAAATCTACTGGAGGTGAGTCGAGAGTCGTTGTTGTTTCCTCTTGCTTGAGAATAATGGTGGATAAGCACTTACTTGTTTACTTGTTCTTGTACTAGAATCCTTGAGATATCTCTCAATGTACGATAATCGGATCCTCCGTTACTTTAAAGGGCATAAAGACAGGTATGATATTTGAGCTCTGTGAATTGGATATATGTTTTCTCTACTTACACTCGTAATATGCATATTGATTGAAAAATGTTTTCTGTTTCAGGGTTGTATCGCTTTGTATGTCTCCTATTAACGATAGCTTCATGTCTGGTTCTCTCGACCGAAGTGTCAGGCTTTGGGATCTTCGTGTTAATGCCTGCCAGGTTGGTTTCAAGGTTTATCATAGTAGTCTGAGAAAGCCATAATGGAATAAATCTGACTATAGCTAGAGTTTTAATCAGGAAAATGCCTTTCCTTTTTGCTGTCCATAGCCTCATAACATTTAGAACCGTGGCTTCATGATTTATGCTTACCCTTTTAGTCAATAGGGAATTCTACATCTACGTGGTAGACCTGCAGTTGCATATGACCAACAAGGGCTGGTGTTTGCAATTGCAATGGAAGGAGGTGCTGTTAAATTATTTGATTCACGGTGTTATGACAAGGTTAGATACTTACGATGGCTATCTCATAGCCTTACACATGTCTTTTGAAGTTCTAACTTCTAAACTCAGTTGGTTTCTTCTGTAGGGTCCCTTTGACACATTCCTGGTGGGTGGGGATACTGCTGAGGTGAACGATATAAAATTCAGCAACGATGGAAAGTCCATGCTCCTAACAACTACAAATAACAATATCTACGTTCTTGATGCATATCACGGAGAGAAGGTAATCACATTCTGTCTTTATCTTTCACTTGAAGAAGACAGAATATTTGGTTTAAGTTGGTATGTTTAATTTTTGTTTCGCAGAAATGTGGTTTTAGTTTGGAGCCTTCACAAGGTACTTCCATAGAAGCAACCTTCACACCAGATGGAAAGTATGTTCTGTCAGGTAATAGTAAACTAATCCTCGTGATGCTAGATTAGGTTTTATCATGACTCATATACAAAGCATCAAAATTTAACCCCAAATTATGAGACTGCTAAACCAAATTAGATAAAATCATAAAAATCAAGACCTCAGAGCTGGTTTTTTCTTTCTTTTTTTCGGATACAGGTTCGGGAGATGGAACTTTACACGCGTGGAACATCGAGAACCCATCTGAGGTAAATGTTGAACAATCAACACAACTATGATTGTACACATACACCATTTGGGACATTGATTCACTTAAAAGCTGATGAATAATTCAGATAGTTAAAGGTACTAGTTTTGCCTTGTGCTTGTCACTCTATCTACCAACTTCTTTCGGGGTTTTATGAAAAAAAGCAGGTGGCTAGTTGGGAGAACAACATAGGAGTAGTGTCATGTCTGAAATGGGCACCTCGTAGAGCCATGTTCGTTGCTGCTTCTACGGTTCTCACTTTTTGGATTCCCAACGACGATGATCCTGAGCCACCAGCTCCCGCCGATCCTACTGCCGACCAATAACGACTACATCATTGTTTCCTTTATGCACTTGTGTATTAAGGTTTTAGTTTTGACAATTAATTTAAAAAAGAATGCAATATGCACAAAATACAGAGATCTTTTGAATTTTATTTATTTTCATTTTGTTGCTGGTTACAACTTATATTGTTTCTTGCTTGTTTAGATTTGCACATATTAACATTTTTGACACATTTAAAAGGAGTACACATACAACCAAGGGAAAAAAATCGGAAACACAGGTAACAATAATTTTAAACAGGGGAAAAAAAAACGAACCCAAAATTCCGAACCGAATCCATCCGAAAAATGATACCGAACCCGAGCTGAATCCGGTGAAATATCCGAACGGATTTTAAACTTCAATACTCAAAACCGGAACTGACCTTGATCCGAAACAAATTATTTTGGCTATTTGAAAAATATCCGAACTATAATTACATACTTATATATATTTTTTTAATTAATAATTCATATGCAAAAAAATATTGTAAATTGTTATGAGTTATCTGAATTATCCGAGAAAAAATTTTCAAACATATAAAAAATAGTTAACGATACTCAAAATACCGAAATGTTCCAAATATCTACCGTTTCTTCGTCCAAATAGCTGAATAAAACCAATTTCATGTTAATTGTGAGTATTGGGTAATATATTGTTCAAGTTTAAATGTTGTATATTATTTTTACTTTTGGATTTTTAAAATTTTATTGGTACATTTGAATTTTTTTAATTTTACATAACTTAAACAGGTATCCGAATTCAAACTCGAATCCGCATCCGCAAAAATCCGAACCGAAATTTATAAATACCCGAACCGAACCCAAATACGTACACGCCTTGAATTTTGGTTGGGTCAAATTGATGAATTTTGATTTACGTTCGGTATTTTCCGGATTAACAATGAGTTAATTGGACCGTAACTAATAAACCAAACAAGATATTGGGCCTAAGAAGCCCATTATAGTAGTCATCCTCTCGCGCCAGGGCATAACTTTCTCTGTTTAAGCTAAAACCCTAACTCTCTCTTCCTCTTTGGCTGCTTCCATCTTCCAATTTTTTCTCTCTCGTTGCTTATCATCACCATGCCGAAGCATTATAGACCACCGGTGAGTTTTTCTCTTGCTTCAAAGCTCTATGAGTTAAGATTCGTTAATTTCAGAACTGTTTTGATCCTCTTTTCGTTTTCCCCCTTTTTCTCGAGAAAAAGTTTCTTAGCTGTTTTCTCCGGAACTTAATGGTTCTCTTTGTGTTTTTTTGATAGGGAAAAAAGAAAGAAGGAAATGTCGCAAGGTATATGACAAGGTCTCAAGCAATCAAACATCTTCAAGTCAACTTAAGTCTCTTCAGGTTCACTCTCTTACTCTCTACCTATGTCTTCACTAGGTTTTAGATACGCTTCGTGTTTTAGTAATTGATATTAGGTTCTATGATGTTCTTATAAGTTTGCAAATTGTAATTAGTGTGTCTTGTATCGTGTTTCTGTTGACAATTTAATTATTCTTTTACTAAAACTTGCATCATGTTGCAATGATTCACATTGATTTCAATAAGTGACTCATCTGTTATCGTTAGTTCCCATCTTATCTTCTCGTAACTGATCGATTGTACCGCACTTCCGATTTGGGCATTTCAGGAGACTGACTATTATAAAAGGTATATTTCCCCGAGAACCGAAAAAGAAGGTGAAGGGAAACCATCACACTTACTACCATGTAAAAGACATCTCTTTCCTTCAGCACGAGCCACTTCTTGAGAAGTTCAGGGAAATTAAAACATACCAAAAGAAGATAAAGAAAGCCAAAGCCAAGAAAAACGAGGAGCTAGCACGTCTTTTGCTTACTCGCCAACCTACTTACAAGCTCGATAGATTGATCCGTGAAAGGTTTTGCTGCTGACACTTTCGGGAGTCTGTAGATGTGTTTGAAACTTCCATGAGTTTCGACTGTTAACGTCAATTTCTGCTTGTGTTCTGATTGTTTAGGTATCCCACATTTATTGATGCACTACGTGACTTGGATGACTGTCTTACGATGGTCCATCTTTTTGCGGTTTTGCCTGCTTCAGACAGGGAAAAGCTTGAAGTAAAACGAGTACATAACTGTAGAAGGTTAATTTCGTGTTTCCTCTTGAACAATTCCCTCCCGAAGTTCTTTTATTCTCATATCCTTATTATTTTGCGATTCTTTGGTGAATCAGATTAAGCCATGAGTGGCAAGCTTATGTTTCGCGTACTCATGCTTTACGGAAAGTGTTTGTGTCTGTTAAGGGCATATACTATCAGGTATTGAGTTGCTTAATCTTGATAGTTTATAATGGAATTACTGGGGTACTTCCTCTTTAATGAAACTCTTATAATTATCTTGATAGGCTGAACTTGAAGGTCAAAAGATCACTTGGTTGACCCCTCATGCAGTACAACAAGTCTTTACGAATGATGTTGACTTTAGCGTACTGCTAACCTTCTTAGAATTTTATGAGGTACTTTGTTAACTTAATTCATCAGTTTAGTAAGAATTAATAAATTTGAGATCTCTAGTGTAAATTGTTTAGTGGACTTATGCTGACAAAATTCCATTCACCTTTTGATGCAGACTCTTCTTGCTTTTATCAACTTTAAGCTTTACCATTCTCTGAATGTGAAATATCCACCAATCCTTGATTCTCGGTTGGAGGCTTTGGCTGCAGGTATGTTGATCCTCCTTCAAACAGCGATGAGTTTCCTTAGAGATTTTGTATGGGAGTTCATTTGTGACATTAGGATGTGGGATCTGTTACTGTGATTAATATTTGGACATGCCTTCAATGTTGCAGATCTCTATGCATTGTCAAGGTATATAGATGCTAGCTCAAGAGGCATGGTGGTGGAGTCTAAAGTTGATGCTTCCTCTAGCTCGCGGGAAGAGTCTGAATTGCGCCTTGCACAACTTCAGCATCAGCTGCCTTCGAGTGAGCCTGGGGCGTTGATGCATCTTGTTGCAGATAACAATAAAGAGGTTGAAGAGGATGAAGAAACAAGAGTTTGCAAGTCACTCTTCAAGGATCTGAAGTTTTTCTTGAGCCGTGAGGTATGTTACTGATTCATTTCCATTTTTTACGGAGTAATTTTTTTTTGTAATAGTAAATGCATTGGCATATTTAAACTGGTAGAGGCAAAACATCCGTTTTTGCTCATAAATTATATCAGTAATCAACCAGATAAAATAGACCTTTTGTAAGGCTATTATTTAAGAAACAAAGATTCTAAAAATTAGTTCTTTAGTTGTTTGGGCATCTAGGACTATTGTTTTATCCTCACCAATTTTGTAAAATGATTGTATTTTTGCATTCCACGTTTTGATATCAGTAGACTGTGATTGAGTTTCTCCTATTAGCTAATTCAATCAGAAGATAATTCACTTTCTCGCAGCTAGGGTTTGTCTTTTGTATAACAATTTTACATTCTTATGTAGGTTCCGAGAGAGTCCCTGCTCTTTGTGCTTCCTGCCTTTGGTGGAATGGTATCTTGGGAAGGAGAAGGTGCACCTTTCAAGGAAGATGATGAGAGTATTACACATCATGTAAGCCGTTTAGCTTGTTTTTCATTCGTTTCTGTCTCCTACAGTGTAGAGAAAGAGATAGATCTGAGTAACGCCCATTTTCTTTTGTAGATCATCGATAAGCCAGGGGCTGGCCATATGTATCTGTCAAGGGAATATGTTCAACCACAGTGGATCTATGACTGTGTGAATGCTCGCATAATCTTACCAACCGAAAAGTATATGGTCGGAAGGTAACACATTCGTAACCTTGTTTATCTCTTTGTTTACCGCCAATTTGAGTTTTAATTTCTCAGCTTTTTAAATATCTGTTTTGTGCTCTTTATACAATCAGAATTCCACCACCGCACTTGTCACCATTTGTGGACAACGAAGCAGAAGGCTACGTTCCTGATTATGCCGAAACCATCAGAAGGCTACAAGCAGCAGCCAGAAACGAAGTTCTTCCGTTGCCAGGTGTTGGGAAAGAAGATCTCGAAGATCCTCAAAGCTTACTATACGCTGGTGTTATGAACCGTGCCGAGGAAGCCGAAGCTGATAGGAACAAGAAGAAGGTTTGACTTTGTGCTGATACACGAATATCTCAATCCTAACATAATCTTTCATGTGTTGTTACGCTAATAACTTTTGCGCTGTATGTGGTTTACATTAGATGGCGGCGCTGGAGAAGCAATACCATGAGGAACTAAAGAAGGAGGTGACGGGAAGTGCAGATGGTGTAGTGCCTATGGTAGATGAAGGCGAAGAAGATGAGGCTAAAGAATCAGTTGCTGATCATGCAACTAATACGAAAATCGCTAAAGATATCGCTGATATGCCCACGGTTTTGATGTCCCGTGAGAGGAAGAAGCTCTACGACGCCATGAAGGTACCTTTTAACGTCTACCATTCATTCTTTTCGATGTCTGCAACTCTTGATCTTGTAGATTCGTTACTTTGCTAATATGCACAATCATCATATAGTTGTAGCTTAATGTTTGTTTTGTTTTGTAGATCGGACAGCAAAGGAAGAATGAAGGTGTTGAACGAATCAAGCAGCGCAAGAAAAAATTGGTTGAAGATGCTAAACAATAACGTTATTTATACATTTATATTTTGTGAAGGCTGTTTCGCTTCATGCACTGCCAAATTCTAAAAATTTTGTTTTTAATTATACAATATTTCAAATTACAGTAAAATCTCTATAATTAATAATCTTTTTTGTCAAATAAATTAATAATTAAAATTTTAAAAATTTATTTGACAAAACCTATCGATGCTAATTAATATGAGTGATTTCAATTTTTAGCATAAATTTAATTTTTTTGATTAATATGATAATACAAATTTTAAAGAAATTTTAATTTTTTTAATTTTAATTTAATTTAAGTATCTAACCAAAATCACTCTCTCTTTTCTAATTTTTCTTCCTATCTCTCTAATCTCTCTCCAAAAATTTAAAGAAATAATGTTTCTTTGTTATTTTGCAAATTAGCCCTATATACAAATTTAAAATATGATCAATACTTTCGATTATAACAATAGAAATAGATGTTAATAAAATAACAACTTAAGTACCATAATTTTGTTACTAATAAAATTGACCAGACTATATTGTGGTATATTTGTAAAAACTTATACATAAAATTCACTATTGTAACTAAAAGTCTTAAAAAATTGGAATTTAAACTAAAGACATTTAGAGAGGAGCAAGTGGGTCAGTGGTTGCACCACCTCTGCTATCATCTCACGAAGTCAAAGTTCGAATCCTGCACCTGCCTCTTGTGAAAAGAACTATTTGCCATTAAGATACAAACGACAAAAAAAAACTAAAGACATTTGTAAAATTTTTATGCAATAAGTAAAATAAGATAATGATATACATCGAGATTTTTAAAACTATAAACTATGATATATATATGTTATAATTTTAATTAAATTTTCGTATATCATTTTAGCTATATATACATAAGTTTATATAGTTATTAATTTATGATACTACTGAGACCATATATTTACAAAAGAGCTTCATAAAAATTATTATCTTATTATCTTACCGAAATCTGTCAAATTTTACATTGACCCAACTTAAAATTGATGAAATTTATTAATTTAAAGTGTTTATTAATTTATTGAGTATTAATTTATAAAGGTTCCACTGTATAATATACTTTAGTTCAAAAAACATCTCGTGTCCATTTCAACTACATTTTTAAGTCTCTATTTCATTCAAAGGTGAATTTGTGGAATAAATATAAAAAAACAGTTAAATTGGAGAGAGTGGCAAAAAAATATTAAAATATTAAAGGTTTTACAAATTTGCTCCTTTTGGTGAACAAAAGAAATAAAAAAATAAAAAATATTGCTAGTGTGGTATATAATTTAGTTTTCTTTTTCGGGAAAGTAAAACCTAATTAATGGTTTTTTTGAGCATCTATCTTATATATTATTTGCAAAGTAAATTTATTTCAGATTAAAAGTTGAGGTGGTTGATTACATAACAAAAAATTCAAACAAAAAAGAAATATATTTATAATATTATTGAATCATTAACATAAATATATTTAACATAAATACAATATAATTTTATGAAATGAGTTATCCATTTTTAAACGTTGTTATCTGCGTGTAATAAATCTAATGAGTTAATTTAAAAAATAATAATATAAATTGTAATTAGTAAATTTGAAATAATCATATTATCACATTTTCTATCTTCAAAAATCAAACAGGAATAAAAATGTAATAAGTTGTATATTAACACAAATAATGTGGTCTTAAATATGATTTAAAATAAATCTTATTAAAATCATAGTTTATAGCGAGATGGAATGACAAAATTACAAAATATATATATCACAAATTATACTCAAATGAAACGTGTTCTCCAAATTAAAAATATATATCACAAAATATACTTAATAAAATTTAAACATAATACAACCAAAACATTAAAAATAAAAATTTTCAAAATATTATAGACGTCTATGGATTAAACAATTTGTAATAAATGAAATTTTATATTATTATATTATCAAATCTATTATTACTTTCAAAATATGTAGGGTTTAAAGTTTCAGAGTTTAGAGTTTAGGGTGTAGAGTTTGAAACAAATTTGAAAATTTGACATGATTTTCTTTTTTGTTAAAGGCCTCATTTATTCTTATTATGTTTACTACGTAAATGTCCGTTTATAAATCTTAACGATTACCCCTAGTTTGACGACTTTCGTCATCTAACTAATAAAAAGGAGTTAATTCTAGCTTCCTAGCATATCCACATCAGATTTTTAAACTTTAACAAGAGGCTAACATGTCATCATCAATCATCTCCAGGCTAATCCTCTTATCGCTTATGAATTGAAAACGTAAAAAGAAATCTAGAAAACAANAAAACAAAGAAATAAGAAAAGCCCAATATAAACTCAATCCAATCATAATTAGCTCCATCCCCATCCCCTTCCTGTAGACCAAAATCTCACTTCACAAGCACATGTGAAATCAGAAGTGAATCGATTGCCATTCCTCACTGTTATGTCATGATATGGAATC
>OVAN01010034.1:0-16202 GCA_900406275.1 Anastatica hierochuntica | reverse complement strand
AAGCTAAAACACACTAAAATATGCATGAAATTGTATGTACATCAACACCAAAGTTTAAGGAGAAGGAAGCAGCAGCTTTGAAGAAAGCGATGAGCAACATCCTTGAGCTGAAGATTTTCGCAGGTGCAGCTTGCTTCAGGGCGAGTTCTAAGACACTTCTAAACTGACCCTTTGCCACTACAGTTAGGCTAGTGACACTAAACAAGCGTTGAGTGGCAGGCAACCCACTAGGTAGTTTTGTGTTTCAATTTAGTTTGTTTTGCAGTGTTTTTGGCTTTTTTTTTTGTTTTTGGTGCTTTGGACGTTTTTCGTGTTTTTGGTTGTAGTATTGCAAGAAAAACATCACCAAACAGACGGACAAGGATCTGTCGATCCCTGTCAATGGATTGATCGATCCCAGTCTTATTTACACGGCTTTATCATACAATTTCAGGTAAGTTTGCTCTTTCCTTTTTCTTTTCATTTTTGTTTTATTTTTCTTGTTATCTGGACAATTGTTTTTCTTTTANTTTCATTTTTGTTTTATTTTTCTTGTTATCTGGACAATTGTTTTTCTTTTAATTTGCTACTTACCCCTTCCTTGGATTTGTTTCACACTGAGACGGTGTGAGATAATTCTGGGGGAAGTTACTTATGTTTTTCTTTTTATTTTGGTGTTGTTTGAGTCATTTTGATGTTTTTATTGAGTCAGTTTATGGATTGTTTATGCTTCATGATGATTTCAGACTATTATCTATGCGCATTGCACTTATTTATATTCTCATTGATCATTTCACTTGGACTTTTAGCGCAGACAAATCGGAATAACCCATAACACAAATTCCCCATCAGAAATCTCCGGAATTCAGACGTTTGTTTGAAGTGTTATTAACTTTATTTTATTTGGCCTACTAATGAACTTAATTGCTTTGATCATGAAACTTGAAATCAGGAATCAAACACATCATTCAGGATTACACCCCCATTTTTCTACCATTCTTTTCGGTTATCCTGAGTGACCAAACTCATATTTAGTCTTGCACCACACCCTTACCTTATCTCCTTGAATCTCCATGCATTTCTTTTTGATCTTGTATGCATAAATGTGTACAAACAAAGGAGAGAATAAGGTAGACATGATCCTTCTAATTGCTTAGGTAGGATTGAACAATTTAGGTGGTTTAGACACGGTCCTGAGTGTCTGATTTTTTTGTGTTCGGTGTTTTGTAGGTTCTGATTAATATGTTGCATTTCTTTATGCTGCATAGGTATTTTAAAGTTTAAATACGTCATTGACATGATGGTTTCTACCAGATTTTTGTGCTTTGAAAAAAAATAAAAAACGAAAAATTCAATTTTATTTCTTGAAATCTGATTTAGAAATTAAAAGTTGCATATTATATTGTTGATTGGATTCACCCTGAAGTTTGCACATATTCGGTTTACTTTTGACTGGTGGTTTGGACTTGGGTAGTTAGGGGATATGGATATCAATATACTCTTTCTCTCCTGCGATTTTGCATAATGTCTCGCATCCTGATGCAGTTTATGATACCCGAAACACTCTAAATCTCACCACTAAAAGCCTTCAATACCAAGCATGATTTCCTGATTACAAGTTCTTTGCTGAAGAAGTTTCACGCCTATCTTTAATGAATGTAGAGAGTTATTAATATGGAAGCTGAGTTTGCAGGTTAAGATTTTAGAGTATGAATGGGTATGGGAGGTTATGCAGCGATTCTTGGGGAGAATGTTCTAACTGCTCTAAGTCTATATGGTTAGCGAAAGTAGTGCAGAGTAAGATTTTCTGATAGCATAAGATCCATTTGGTTTTCAAATTTCTTTTCCCGTAGGCTTAACCTTCATTTTCTTTACATGAGGACAAGCAAAGATTCATGTTTGGGGGATTTGATGTGTTAGTATTTTAGTGGTTTTTATCACAGGTTTTTACTCGAGATTTATGGTTTTAAGTATGTATTCGGATCTTTTTGGCGCGAATTTGTGTTCTTTGTTGTTTATACAGGAATCTAGTATGGATTTGCGAAAAGATTTCATTTTGGATGGATTTCAAGCATGGAAGGAAGTTTTCTTGAAGGCTGAAAATATCCAATCAAATGGACCTTGTCTCAAGATCGATCGATCCCTGTCCCGATTTTCAGACCTATTTTTACGAAGAACCAAACTGAACTTATCTTGAACGGGATTTCATAACAAAAACCTAAGCTCTTGTTTCTTGTATCATAATGCACTTTTCTGAGTTTTTGAGAGCAAGAGAGAGATTCGTAACCTATGGAGAAGAATCATCTTCCGCACTTCGAATCTGAGAAGAATTATGAACCTTACTCTTTATTTTATGTTTAATACAATCATATCTCTCTTTGATTTGATCTATGTTTTTTCAATTATCATAAGTGAGTAGTTTATTCGTTGGGTTTAGGGTTCTCACATAGGGATTCATGAATTGTTGACATAGAATTGAATGATCAGGGATTTAATCAATTGGATCTTCATCTAGGATTGTTCGTAATGCACAAAATTAAACATATCACGTAGCTTTTGATCTTAGGTTGTTTAGCGCCTGGAAAGTGTTCGATTAAATGCCTGAAAGAATCCTAAATGAGCAATTTATCTTAAGCCAATGGAAGTTTATGTTTAAGTGAATTGTGAACATATGAGACTTGTTTAGAATGCATGATTAAAAATCGAGAGTCAACGGAAGTTAGTCTCGAAGTTTCTAATACATAGGGAACTGATACTACAGAAGTAGATCAGTTCTACATTAGTGTTTGAGTTCAAGAAGGTCTAAAACTTATCCCCTAATCTATAATTCAAATCAAGAAGTTTAAAATCTAGGTTATTGATTAACCAAGGGAAATCTTGCAATCCATATAAAGAAAGCCACAAGCATTACGAATGCTTGCGACTTTCCTTTGGGGGGAATAGGGTACGACCCTCAACCTACCAAGGCCACGAACCCGGTAAAAATCCATGTATTGTGAACAAACTCCTAACCATGGTACATGTAATGCAAACAAGCTCCTAAAACCATTGCTGAAAAGCCAAGCGATGCTGCAGACGAGCTCCCAATCATGGTTGATGCAATGCATCCAAACTATGCGAGTTAGCAAAGCTTATGGAACATGTGCACCCTACCCATTCTAGCTCACGACCCATAAAAATCTTTTAACCTTACAATAACAATATTCGCCACAAAACTAAGGCTACGTGCCCAAGGAACAACGAGTCCAAAAAAGCCATGTGCCAACAGGCCTACTGCCCAGCAAGTCCACTGACTTACCAATGCCCGTACCGCTGATCACAGTCAGCTGCCCACCTGGGACACGTGCCCAATGACTAAGAATCAAAACGGTCTATGTAATCATACATGACCACTAAGGCCATGAACTCAAGGACTAAGAGTCCAAAAGATCTATGTACCCATACATGATCAAATGTTATCGAGTCTATAGTCTGATATTTAAACACTTTTGAGCTCGCGACTCTTAAGTGTAAAAATATTAACACTCGGTCTCCCGAAGTTAGGCTTCAAATAATCCGCCGATGACGAATACGCCTAGACGCTTAGATGAAGAATATCAGGATTCATAAATCTAACGCCTACGAGACCGTGGTTCACCAGGGTCACGTGCCCCATTTTGTGACTTTGAATAGTTTAGCAATGACGAACCTTTCTCTAGGGCCATGTGCCCAAGGGCTTAAATGAAGAATCTAAGAATTCATAAGTGTAACGCCTAAGAGACCATTATTCACCAGGGCCACGTGCCCCATGGTGTCACTTTGAATAGTCTACCAATTACGAACCTTTGGTTCTCTAGGGTCATGTGCCCCAGGACTTAGATGAAGAGTCTAAAGAATCATAAGTCTAACACCTAAGAGATCATGGTTCACCAAAGCCACGTGTCCCATGGTGTGACTTTGAATAGTCTATTGTGACCAACCTTTCATTTTCTAGGGCCATGTGCCCTAGGGCTTAGTTGAAGAATCTAAGGATTCATAAATCTAACACCTAAGAGACCATGGTTCACTAGGGTCTCGTGCCCATGGTGTGACTTGAAATAGTCTCTTAGTGATGAACCTTTGGTTCTCTAGGGCCATATTACCCAAGGCTTATATAAAGAATCTAAGGATTCATAAATCTAACGCTTTGGAGCCCTTGGTTCACCTAGGCCACGTGCCCCAAGGAGTTACTCTGAATAGTGTACAAATGATGAACCCTTGGTTCTCAAGGGCCATGTGCCCCATTGGCTTAGATGAATAATCTAAGGATTCATAAATCACAAGCGTAAGAAACCATGGTTCACCAGGGCCACATACCCCATGGTGTGACTCTAAGTAATATGCCAATGATGAACCCTAAGGATTATATGTAGAATCTAAGGATGCTTAAATCTAACGCCTAAGAGACCACTAAGGTTATGTGCCCAATGGTGAGACTTTGAATAGTCCGCCGACGACGAACCTTAGGTTCCCTAAGGACGATGTAAGCAAAGGCTTATATGAAGAATCTACCGATTCGTGAGTCTAACACCAAATGAACCACAATACGCTAAGGCAGTGGGCTCCGTGACTATACACTTCCAGGCTCTGAAGGTAAGGTTGATAGCAAGGAAATTCCAAGTCGACCAAAGGCCACGAATATAGAGATTCAGGAAAATGAAATCAAAGAAAAGCATAACGCTGATATGCCAAGATTTTGACATTATAATAACCAACTACCCTAAATAAAGACATGGGGTCTATGGTTTAAATCTTCAAGAAGGATTTCTAGGCAACCGAAAATGATTCAATTAGTGAAGCAACGCCAAGACTTGAAAGATGTTCACGTAAAAGAAGGCTCAAAACTATGAAAACTGAGAAGAAAATGAAGAAGAGGAATAAAAAGGCCTTGGAGCCCCAGTTCGGTAAAAAATTTCGACCACAAGGGCCGAAGAGTGTTTAAGGCCCAGCAACTTGATCGAGAGTTAGGGACATGAAGACCCTATGTTCAGAAGCACACAGAGGGGCCATTACAACCCGAAAGCTGTTGCCAGGCGTCAACGCCAACAAGAACAAAAAATAAAAATAAAAACAAATTTTACGACTCGGGGACACCTTCTTCTTCTTCTTCTTCTTCTTCTTCTTCTTCTTCTTCTTATATCTTCTTCTCTTCTTCTAGGGGTTCGCGACAAGCAGCCAGAGGCTAGTCTTTGTATGCTCCGGTCCTAAAATCCTTTGCAATTTCCAACATAACCTTCACCTCGGCGATGCCCTTAACGAAATCCACCTTAGCTATGGCATGGTAAACCTCTTGGTCTTGGCCTCCACCACAGCCCTCAAACGAGTCTCCTCCTCTTTAAAATTGGCCAACGCATGCTTGGCGGCTCTCAGCTCCTTGATCTCTTGGCCCTTACCCTTAGACTTCTTCTATAGAACATCAACCCTTTTCTTCTCGACTGGAAGTTCTGCACGAGAATCCTCACTGGCTCTTCGGGCCTTGGTGCTCTCCATCTCCAAGGTTCCCACATTCCTATCCTTGCATGGATAACAACTAAATTTGTCCAAAAAATGATTGAAGTAAGCAACTGTCCAAGGTTTCAAAGAAAAAGCTAATGCTCATTTACCCATGCCCCTGGCGAAGAGGTACTCCTCAGAGTGAGATTGTTTGGCCACTAAATCAACCACTTCTATAGCAAAAACACGGTCAACCAGAGCATCCTGCCTAGGAGTAGGACCCTCAGTGGAGAGTGGAGTCTTGGGGGCATCTTTAGCGATGCAAGGCTTCTTGACGGCAGGAGACGCAGCTTGGGTCCTATCAATTTTCTTCACCAAGGGCTTTCTCTCCTTGGCAGCAACATTGCTAACGCTAGGCTCCACGTCTGTCAGCTTGGTGTTACCTGCCAAGTATTTTTGAAGTGTTGCAAAGACAGGTTCCTAGATCGTTTGCTCTTGTATGCTCCTGGAATTGTGGAAGAACTCGAGAAGGCACAATCCACTCAATGGACCAATGCCAATAAAGGCAGACAACTTACAAAAGATCGAAGTCAATCCTAGATTGGGCTTGCTAACTAGAAAGTCCACAACCCTAAAACTCTTAGGCATACAAAGAATTGCCTCTGCCCCTTGTCTTCTGGCCTCAGGAGCTACGTCTTCACCACTGCACAAAAAAAAAACAATTACAGAGTAAGGGGTTAGCAAGATCATAAAATTATTAACCGAATCAAGTCTACAGAACTTTATATGTTCAAATTGTCTTAAACCTGGATTTCCAAACACTGAGAGGAAGAAATATCGATCCGTGAAAGCCTCATCCTCCGCTCTCTGTAAATGATGTGGCTAGTCGTCTACCAGATCCTCCCTAGAATTTCTAAGGTAGTAGTGATATCTTCGAGGCTCACCCTTATAGAAGAAAAAATAATAAGAGTAGAGAACCTCGTTGGCCCCCACTGTCAGAGATTTAAGTTTTACTAGGGCCTGGATAGAGGTTAGAGTACAGAAGGCAGAAGGCGAGAATTTGCTGGGACATATCTCCAATTTGTTGGAAACTTCAACAACCAGCGAGGGCAAAGACTTCCTGAAGCTCGCATTTAGGAAGACCTCGTAAATGGCCATTTCTCTAAGGCCACAGTCGGAAGCAATCTGGTTAGCCCCAAAACATCGGAGGGCAAGCTAGGAGGAAGAGCAAAGAGGTCTCGCGACCTTCCTAAGTCCTCTTGTGAGAGGGCCGATTGAGGATCAAGATCAACGATGGATTTAGGAGGCATTCTAAAAAGGCTACATCTTTTCAAAAACCCTATCGCAATCCTAGAAATATCTGAATAAAGGAAAGGAGGGTCAAAGAAGGGCTACCTTAGTATAAATATAGAGCAGTGGAGGATACAAATGACATGAACGGCTGTAGATCTGCAAATCAGAAGGAAAGTGGTCAAAACATGCATCATCACCTTCAGAGGAGATCACAAAAATAAAATCCTATGATGGAATCGTAACAATTTTTTAAATCGCGTTAACGAGATTTGTACTATGGAGAAGAGAGATACGAGATTCATCGTAAAATTGTAAGAACCTCACCTGAAACCCGAGAGAGATGATGGTTTCTAGAAGGGAGAGCCTTGATTTGACGCAAGAAAGAGTAGATGAAAAGACGGAAATGGCAGAGACTTTTCGTTTTTCCGCCTATCTAACCCTAACGAGGGTGTGCCAAAATCAGACAAGTTCAGATGTCGCTGTAGAGTTTCAGCCCAAGAATTAATGAACAGATGCGGCCCACAAAAGCTTACACAATTCACCAACGATGAAGCCATAGTGACTAGAGCCAACGACGCTGAAAATAGCCACGACTCTAGCCATACCTATTTAGCATACAAGGCCAATTCTGCATGTGTAATACCATAAATTAAAATAATAATTAGGAGACAGGGTCATCCATGTATGTCTAATGACGTGATGACAGAAGAGACTTGTATGTGCGGTGACATAACCACCTTATATATGCGACGACATGGCCGCCTTGTACGTGCGATAGTAGAGCTGCCTTGTATGCTCTGTCTAGGGGATTTTTGAGTGATTTTTTTAGGGAGAGAGAGAACTAGAACAAAGTATTGATGTGGGGTCAATTTTTACCCCAACTAAAACCTAGTTGCAAGTGTACAACATCCGCAGAAATATTTAGGGATAAAATCCACAAAGACTAGCAGGCACACTTAGAACATATATGATTTTGGACTAAGCTAAGAACAAGATATGCAAGCGTGTTGTCACTTTTTTTCTTATGGTTTTATGAATGCAAATAAACCTACTTTTTATGCTAATTTATAAAGGATAGATCAAAGAAAAGATATGCATTAAACAACAAAAGGTTAAAGTAAACAAGGATGAGTTCAAATTCGAATAGGGGCATAATGTTTCAGTCTAGAACACATTCACTTAAGTAGATCCTCTCCAATTTCGAGGTTCGGGATTCTATATCTAAACAACAAGGAACATCGTGTTTTCGACGGCCTTGTAGTGAGTAAACACGCATTAAATTGATCAAGACTAATTGTTCACGATTCTAAGTTGATCTACTATCGATTCCTACTTAGAAAAGCTTATCATATACTAAATCTACCAGTAAGTCAAGCTTTTGGAATGTATATTGCTATGGACCTATTCACAAACCAGCTTCATATGTGAATAACATTAATTTATGAGCAAAGATGTTTGTGTTATTGATAAGAGCAAAGATGATAACATTATTGATAAAACGTAATCAATTAGTATTTGTTTTAAAGTAAACTCATTGACTCCTTGTAATCTACTGTCTAACATGCAAAATAATAGATTAAAAACATGTAAATACGAAATCAATCATGGAAGCAAGCATTCATATCAAATCAAAGGAAGAAGTATAGATAAATCTGAATGATGGACGAATTATTGATGTATTGAGATAGATGGGCCTTTTGGAGGCTACAAGGGGCACGACCCCAAAGGGTGTCGTCCCTACCTCATAGGAACTTATTCAATCTAAAACATAAACAACTCTCTTTAAAACAAAAGCCAAAAGCAACTATTTATAATACATTTCCTCATTAGGTCAAATTGTATAAAATCAGGGCTTAAGACTTCCAATTTTTAGGCTTCGTGTAAAGAGATCTTTAGTTGAGTTCTTGGGAATAAAAAAAGCTTGGAATAGATCCACTTGTTGGAGTCAAAAACGGTTACGACGAAATCGACGCCTAAAAGAGTAACGAAAGTATCATCTCTCTTTCGAAAATGAAAATCGCGAAAGGGTTAACAATTATGAGGCTCTTTCCGTTATGTCAATCTCCTCTCGACGAATTGTCGAAGATCCGCGTCTAGCAATCCATAACGAAATCAACGTCCGGGACCTCTGAGAGATCTCGGTAAAGAAGTTCCGGAGCGATAAGAAGTCACCGTAAACGACGGTAAACCGCATCGCTTCGAAAGTACGATCAACACGAACAACGGCAAGTCTGGACGCCCATTTAGCGCCCGAACCACGCTTACCGATTGTCTTCTCCTTCGAATCCTGGTTCAAGCGTTTCTTGTTTCGTCTCGATCAGAATCTCCGTTGAAGTTTCGCGGCAATAACCGAAAAGACTTGAAACTTTTGTAAAAACTTCGTATCGATCGTATGAAATAATAATGGTTAGCTCGAACATCGAAATTGTCTTACCCATACGATCGATCTTATCATTTCGTAAAATCGTCACCGCATAGTCGTACCAAGAACGATTTCTCCGAAAGAAATCGTAAAAATCGCTTTGTCGCTAAACGGCTCACGAAGACCCAAAACGCGACAAATGCCCACTTACGATTTCGGAACGAGAATTGGCCCAGTCACGTCAATGATTTACCTGAGGTTCGCGAAAGACAAAAGGAAAATACGATAAAGTCAAGGTCTGAAGATAAATATGGAAAATTCGTAAGAATATGGAATATTCCCGAAAAAATGGAATATTTCCGCGGAAGGATATGCACGAATCTAGGGCAGAAAAGGAAACTGATTTAAGCTACGAAGGCATATAAAAGGAGGGCTAATGAAAAGAATGAGAGATGGGCAGAGAAATTTCGTCACCACCAAACACTTAAAAAGTTAGGGTTTTACTTTCGTTTTTCGTTAGCGAGCTACGACTCGACTAGGTTTATGAGTTTACATTGTTAGATCTAGGGTTCTCACAAACAGTTCTTGTGGCCAGGGCTTTACACCAGTTGTAAGCACTCAAACACGAATTCGGAATAAGATCTCTTTCACTATACTTCGTTTACGATTTCTGCTTACTTTCGATTTACTTTTCGTTTATGATTTCGTTTTACTGTAACTTTATTATCTACGAATCCTGTTTACTTTTACTTTGCAATCTCTTTACGTTTAATTCATCGTCTATTTTCATCGCGTTCTGATCTCTCGTTGTTTGACCCAGCAGAAATCCGGGACCTTAGGGAAAGTTGGGGTTTCGTGACTTTCTTTTGATATCGTAAATCGACAGTGCGAATTTCGTTTCCCACAGTATGGCGCTAGAAGAAGGGTTCTTATTCGCGCAGGGTACGAATCAATCGAACTCGTAGCTGAAAAACGCTAGATCGAATATGACTACAGACAACCAGAACAATCAACCAGCTCATGACGGCGACAACGCCAACGACAACGATGAAAGCACTCCAGTCACGAACAAAACCGCTGTCAACGCTGACGCAAACACCGCAGCGTTTGAGGAGATCGAAAAGATGTTTTCTGACTATCGAACATAAGTCGACCGTACAAGACAAATTGACTAGCTCCCTCGCTAAATAGGTTGAAACCCTAACTACGAGGAGTAGAACCATCCTTCCGCGTGGAGCTACCAGACTCCGCAGAAGGAGACTCGACTTCAACACCCCGCGTGACTTACTCCAAAACGCACAGGAAAATCCATCGGAACAAAGCCCCGATGTAATCACCCCTGTTACACCTCGGAATAACGTGGAAGATCCCCCAAATCCTGACAAGGAAACGGAGGATAACGAAGTTGAGCAAATTGACCTAGACTTCAGCGATCATTCTGATCCCACAGATGAAGACGCTGACGTACACCCAAGAAGGGTTAAGGGTCGCACGACACGAAGGGATTCTCAGCTCAGCGAACCCATGACGGAAGAAGAGGAAAATATCTTTTGGGTAGAGCAAGAGAACCATGGCGAGGAGCTGGCCAGAGCCATTCGCAGGACGCGCCTACCATCTCGAAAAAAGACCTACGACGATCTCAACGAGATTCGCAATATCCGTGACTACATCGCAAAAACGGCGGCAGAGGTCAAAGCGGTAAAATCGTATATCCATCACGCGACTAGTGCCGCGCCAGAGTTCGACAGGCTCCTCGAAGAGGATCGAAAAACTCCCTACACTGCTCGCATAACCAACGCCAGAGTCTCTGAACCCGGGAAAGTGAAAATCCCGATGTAAGATGGAACTTCCGATCCGAAAGCTCACCTACAGACCTTCCAGATCGCAATGGCGAGGTCCATGCTCAAGGAAGGCGAAAAAGACGCTGGCTTCTGCCACTTATTCGTCGAGCATCTCCAAGGAGCAGCCCTCGAATGGTTCTCCCGCCTAAAGCAAAACTCCATCGGGAGTTTCCGTCAACTCTCCTCGAAATTTCTCAAACAGTACTCCATGTTTATGGACAGAGAAACTTCTGATGTTGACCTGTGGAGCCTGTCTCAAAGGGAAGACCAATCTCTCCGAGATTTCATGAGTAGGTTCAAAATAGTAATGTCAAGAGTCAGCAGGATTAGCGACAAAGTGGTGATAGACGCACTTAGGAAGACTCTCTGGTACAAGTCGAAGTTTAGAAAGTGGATCGCCCTCGAAAAACCATGCACTATTCAGGACGCGCTTCATAAGGCCACAGATTTCATCATCATCGAGGAGGAGATGAAAGTTCTATCGCAAAAACACAAACCTATGAAGGCGTCCTCGAAAGACTTAACCTCTGAGCAAAGATCAAAAAAGAAGGTCCCTCGTAATGGCAAGTACGACCATCATGAGGGAGAAGACGTCCGAGGGGCACACAATTACGATGTCAATTCCCCGACTGAACAAGGTAGGACGTCGGGGAACACCTGGATGCGGAACTCGTTGTACGACGAAAACACCTTCTGCGAGTTTCACTTAACAAAGCGTCACTGCACCACGAACTGTAAAGTTCTCGGAGCGAGGTTAACAGCCAAATTGCTCGCAGGAGAAATCTCGGATGTAACCAGCGTTAGAGACCTCATACGCGATATAGATCGCCCGCTGAGTTCCGAGAAAGTACCCACTGGAGATGTCGCGTCTCAAGGAACCCAAGCGAACGAAAAACGTGGCAGGAGTCCCGATGACAAAAGCAACGACACCAATCGCCGAAGGGTGCATATGATCATCGGAGGAACCCAGTTCTTTCGCGACACTGTCTCATCGATATAGACCTACCATCGAAAGGCTAAGACAAGCGCAAACTGGTCCACCCCACCCGATGATGGAAATGACACTATCACCTTCGAGGAATACGAAACCGTCGGACTAGACAAACTCCACAACGATCCTCTCGTGATCGACCTCGTCATCTGAGACCTCGAGGTCACAAGAATCCTTGTGGATACCGGAAGTACAGTCGATATCATCTTTCGTGACACTCTCAATAGTATGAACATCGAGTTGTCCGAAGTCACACCCATGCCGAAACCATTCACAGGTTTTTCCAGCACAACATAAATGACTCTCATATCGATTAAATTTCCAGTGATGGCTAAGGAAGTTACGAAAATCATCGAATTCGCCGTCGTCGACCATCCCGCCATCTTCAACGTAATCATGGGCACACCGTAGATAAACTGCATGAAGGCGGTCCTATCAACCTACCACCTCAGCATTAAATTCCCAACTCCTAACGGAATCGACGTAATCTAGGGATGCTAAAAGTAGGCACAACTTTGCTTCCTATCCGAACATAAGCTAAGGCAAGTCGCAGTGACGCCCATGGTTAAACCTAAACGAACGAAGACAACCCAACCATCAACCAAAGACTCTTCGGAAAAAGATGTGCCTGAATCGTCAGCTCAATAAACGGCTCACGCCGAAGGAAACAAGCAAACTTCCAAGTCTAACGTCCCCGAAAATGCAAAACTCTCGACGCCAAAGGAAACCGTCGACCCAGCTATAATCGTCACGACTGAAACGGCCGACGCAACTCTTCCAAACGAGTAGTCATTCGTAGTAACAAACTGAACTATGAGACGACTTGATCCTCGAAAGAGGTACGTAGGCAGCTCTTCGCAAGAAGAGTCCAACTGTCCCCTTCCTCTAAAAAGGGGGGGGGGAGTTTATGTACGTATACTCGTATACTGCCACATTTTTATATCCATCTTGTACTCGATATTTTTAAAAATATTTCGATAATAAGAAAACGCAACAAGATTTCCAGGAAGTCTCGCAATACTCTTTTATCGCAAAAACACATCTTCTCGCAAATGACTTTACGGTTACCACAACAATCCACGATTCGCTAAAAAAAACCCTAGGTAATATAGTAAACCTGGAAACGGAAACCATACAATAGAACCATACCTCTCTTAACAAACCTTGACTAAAAATGTTCATTAACGCCTTACACCACTAAACAGAAAGATTTCTGGGAAAGAGCGAGACGTCGCGAATTTCCGAAAACACGATTCTAAACTCAACAAAAAACAGCCCGGCCGCGACTTATAATTACAAACGAGCACTCGCTCTTACACTATACTCGTCGAGAGTCGCTGGCCTCGACGAGTACATAATCCGTCTTAAGCAAACGCACCTGACTTTCCTCGAATTGGTCCTCGTACATACGACTAGGATAATAGCGCACTATAAAAGAAATCCAAAATTTTGGTTAGCACTTCCAGGCGACTTAAAAATTGTCCCTGGAGAGATGCTTGATTCCGACCATACGAGTCGTATAAGCCAAGAACATATCGCGGGCTCTATATTGGTTCGAAATCAGGTTAAAATCGCAACAGGAAACGTAAGCTGAAATTAGTCACCGCACCCCCTAGAACCGAGAGTAAACCTAGGAATGATATCTAACCGATACGAGATCTTAAAAGATGTCTCATCGTTCATATCTAAACGCTCAAGAAAGTTTACGAAACTTCTTAACATCCCGAACGAGCAACGCATAGAACGATCCGCAAAAAGAGTTAAATACGAGACGATAACTTGTATTTTCCCTCTACACCAAATCAAACTAAAACCAACACACTGGTCTCAAATATCTCAAGACATAGTATCTAATCGATACGAGATTCCAAAATTTTTCCCTCCGCCTATGTTCTCACGTTCAAGAAAATACGAAAGAATAAATCTTCCAAAAGTTCGCACCTGAAACGAACAACGAGCATAGCGGCCAACCCCGTTAAAACATGAAATAGCCACACTTGGCCAAAACGCTACTAATAAACAAGGAACACGCTCCCTCAAAAGATGAACACTTCTCACTCAGAAATCGTACTCAAAGTTACCAGAGATCGAGAAGTTGCACGCGCTAGACGGCCCCAGGTTTTGATCGACCACACCCTCGTCGCACTGAGCAGTGTCCCCGACTTCACCCGAATCGGGAGAAACAGGGATCAGGGCCCAATGACCTCGAACCCTCTCTNCATCTTGTCCATTTCTAAGTCATAGGAGTAGTCGGGAAGCTGGGTGCGATACAGGGCGCCCACCAAACCACGACATTCGCATAATTCCCCGAAGGTCTGATAAGCACGATTGTACTGATCAAAGTCCTTTGCGAACTGAACTGAGCGATCAGCCACGATCGAGGCGACCTCTCGCTTCTCACGCCTGTACGCGCGGTGAACTTGCGACGCTTGACTCTGCGCCAATTCCCCCTCCCGAGACGAAATCGCTTTGACCTCCTTTTTCAGGCGAGCGTTCTCTTCTTCAAGTCTCCCAGCCTTGAACCGAGCCGTCTACGCCTTCAGGTTGCTCGCTCGTAGGGCCTCATCCCTCACATGGAGACCCTGCAAAACAAAGTCATCGGAAGTTAGAACCGATATCACGTGAACGATTGTAATCGTAACGTATGTACAAAAACTAACCTCCATGCACAAACGTAAAGCCTCCGCATATCGCTCGGATCTAACGAATCCCGCGCCAGTCGCGGTTTGATACGTCAGGGCATCAAGGGAAGCGAAAAAGTCTTCCCATTCCGGCACTTCTCCAAAAGGCGGCACCGAAGATTGACTTGGACAGCTACCATCTTATCCGCCGAGTATATCCTAGTGCCACGACCCTTCACGCGACACCGAAGATTGACTTGGACAACTACCATCTCCCTTGTAACAATAGTTCCCTATGCAAAAATGCAATCCTAAATGCTCTTATCAAACTAAATATTCACATATGAATGCAATCTATATGCAATGCTTTGAAATCAAATGAAAATCTTTTTGGATTTTTGAAAATTTTTCAATTTTTCGGTTTTTTTTTGTAAAACATAGTTATTAACAATGCAAGACTCAAGATGTAATAATCAAAAGAAAACAAAACAACTCAAATCAACATTAGTACTTAGTTCCTCCCCGGACTTAAATTTCACCGTCTCGATGAAACTAAAGTCGAGAGAGAGATACCACAAAACACATAACGAAAAATAAAAAAGATGCAACGGTATAAAAAATGGAAGTGTAGGTGTACCTTTGGTCACTCATATGAATGACTGTTTGGTTGAATCGGCGGAGGAGTTGGGCTCATTGTTCCTTCACCTTGAGCTCCTTGTTCGTGGCCTTGATGACTCGCCAACGAGATCTTTCTCATGCCTCCTCCGTGGTGGCTCTTGGTATGAAGCTCTCAGGGGTTGTATTCTTTGCTCCTCTTGCTCTCGGATTACCAATGGTGGAAGAGCAATTGAGTGCCTTGGTTTTTCTAGCAAGTCCTCATCTTCATTCTCTTTTTCACTTGAAGATGCATAGCAGTTGTATTTTTCATTCTTTGTTACCTTCTTCCACAACTGTTTCAGAAAATTCCTTGCTTCTTAACCAATTTTTCTTGGTTTTCCACCTTCTTTTCCAAGTATTTCTCATGCTCGGTCAATTGGCGATTTGTGGGTGGTTCTTGGTAGTCTTGGTTGGTATCAAAGTTGGGTATATCTTTTTCAATGCTCGGTTGGTCTTCTTGCGGATCGGACTTGTAGAGGCATTGCTCACTTGGTAATGTGTGGCGGTTCACAAGTAGGTATTGAGGTAGATGGAAAGAGAGGTTCTCGTCTTTTGTGGCTGTGGTGTGCTCGGGTAATAGTAAGTAGCACGCTAGCCTTTTTCTCTCTTCATCTATGAACAAGTAGATCATTCGGAGATTGATGTTAATGCTTCCATAATATCCATAAAGGAAATTCTCCTTCACCAAATGACCCATGTCCATTTTTCTTTCTCCTTTTAACCTACGGAACTCTCCAAGGTTGACTCCAACATATCGAAACAACGGTGTAAAGAAGCCACCAATTTGAATTCTCGGGTGCTCCTCTTGTCTCAACCCTTCGGGGTAGTCTATCATTTGGCAAACAAAGACTAAACCGTTTTTTATGTCGTCCCCCGTGAAGTCTTGCACAATATCTCCATCTGGTCCCTTCATGATCGTTTTCACACCTAGGAATAGCAATTTCAAACTCAAAGGCCTCACCAATCTTGGTGAAGAACTCGGCACAAATGTGTTCCCAAGTAGCTCC
>OVAN01010033.1:0-16203 GCA_900406275.1 Anastatica hierochuntica | reverse complement strand
CAACGAAAGGCAATCGCACATGTAATTCACCAACTATATTCTTTAGCTTCTTATACTCGCGTTCCTTGATCTTTTGACTAGGTCTAGAAGGATACGGAGGCTTGGGTATGTAAGGCGGGGGTGGTACATACTCATCCTCAGTCTCCTCTGCCTTCGATTCATCATGAAAATTCGATACCTTCCCGTCAGGACAGGGATCGATCGATCTAGAGATAGGAATCGATCGATCCTTGTCTTTTTTCCTGATCGGTTGATCGGTTCAGATGATCGATCAATCGCCAAATCTTGCAACTTTTTATGGGATAGGGATCGACCAATCTCTATCCCAGGGGCAGAGATCGAGCGATCTTTATCCCAAATGATTTTTCAATCGTTTTTTCGCTTTGAACTGATATAACATTGCAGTACTCCTTCGGATTCTTCTCCGGTTTAGCTGGAATGACACCTGGGGGAGTTCTGTTGCTCGCAAAAGCCTGAGCAACATGTGTTTCCAGCATCTTCATTCGAACACTCATAGCCTCAAACTTCCCATTGAGGTCATTGTACATGCTATCGACTTTCTGATAGATCTCCGCAGCAGACTTAGTTTGATTCTCCACCACTTGGTTGAGCATTTGTTTTAGATCATTGTCTTGAGAAGATGCAGAAACTTGTTTCTTGTTTTGATTCTGATACCCCGACTGATAGTTGTTCTTGAATCCTCCTGAACCAAACTGCTTCTATTGATAGCAATTGTTCTGATTCTTATTCTGAAATCCAGAGTTGAAGACACCCTGATTCTGTTTGTATGGCTTATTTTTGAAACTGACTTTGTTGGTTGAAACCTCTATTACCGAAGTTTCCTTGACCACCAATGTAATTCACATCTGCTTGTCCACCATTCAGCTCCTCAGACATGAATTCCTGGTACATATGTCCCATTTTATGCTCTTGAAGCACAGGTGCTTCATTATGCTATCCAACAAAGTTCACTCCCTGCTGATCTCTCCTCATTAGCTCATCGAGATTTATCTGCAGATCATCAATTTTCTTCGCATACGGTGACATAACTCCTCTACCACGATCATAGTCTGATCTGCTATTGGCCTGACTATTCGCCATGTTATTCGCCAATTGATAGGCTTCCTGCACAGTCTTGCTACTGAAATCACCATTGCTAGCAGTGACCATAGCATTCTGATACTTCCTTTCAACACCATTATAGAAAATATTAAGGATATTTCAATCTGAGAACCCATGATGAGGACAATCATTGAGGTATTCTCTGAATCTTTCCCAGGCTGCATGAAAGCTCTCAGCACCCAATTGGTGAAAACCTGCAATCTTTTTTCGCAGAGACATAGACCTTGATTTCGTGAAGAAATTCCCAAGGAAAGCAGCCTTGATCTCGTCCCATGTCCTCAGAGAATAAGGATCTAGGCCATTGTACCATCTTGTAGCCTTGTCATTCAGAGAGAAAGTGAATAACCTGCATTTCAGAGCTTCAGCAGGCACTCCGTTGTGCTGGATAGTATTACAGATGGCTTCAAACTTATCCAGATGGTGCATCAGGTTATGTGATGGCAACCCATGAAACTGATTCAGCTGCACCAAGTTAATGAGATCAGTCTTGATCTCAAAGTCCCTTCTCTCAATGGGAGGCGGACGAACCCCAGCACGATTCGCATAGAAGGCCTCCGGAGTGTCATATTGGGCCAAAGTCATCCTCTGTCGAGGTTTATTTGCACCGTGTTGCCCCTCAACTGCAATCTTCTGCTGGCCAGCTTGATGAGCACCACATTAGCACCACCTCCAGCAAGTGGGTTAACTCCTGGAAGAGCTCCAAGAAAGAGAGGATTTTGATGAACTTGAATGGGTTCTCCCAAGTTGTCACCAATGATTTGAGCAAACCTAAATTCCTCAATAATATCCAGCAACCTCTCTTTCTTCTTCTGTCTCTCTAGACGCGAAGGTTCAGGTTAGAATTCAGCAAGATTTTCGATCCCTTGGCTTCTAGTATGAGGTCTGTTCATGCACCTGAAAGCTCAAAAAAAAGAAGAAAAAAAAGAGATTAAACAAAATAAATAAAAATGCCTTAGCCACGCAATGATCCTAAGTTCTAAGACTCCCTATTGGTCCCCGACAACGGCGCCAGAAAACTTGATAGCTCAGGTTTTCACCCAAGATAACACTGCAAGAGCATAGATGTATGTTGTAGTGGTTCGGGATCGAATCCACAAAGACCAGAGGTAGCACAAAGAATATAGAATCAAACAGCGAGCTAAGGCTAAAAAGATGTCTTTAGAGATGATGCAAATATCGAAATAAGGAAAGCAAAGAAAGCAGACACGCAACGACGGGGTTGTAAATCAATCAAAGAAGTGTTGGACGTCAGGTATTCTCAGGGAAGCAATTCATTGTTGATTCAAATTTTAGACTAGGGAACAGGTTAAGAACCATCTTGAACTCAAATTCTAATATAGAACTGATATACTTCCGTAGTATCAGCATCTTATGTATTAGAAATCTCGAGACAAACTTCCGTTGGTCGTCGATTTCTAACAATGCATTACTATAAGATTTGATATGTTCACAATTCACTTAAACATCAACTTCCATTGGCTTAAGAAGAATTGCTCATCTAAGATTCCTTCAGGCATTTAAGATGTTAAATTACCTAAGAACACAAACTAAGTGATTAATTTAATTTCATGCATTACGAACAATCATAGATGAAGATCCATTAGATGAAATCCCTAATCATGCGATTCTACATCAACAACTCATGAATCCCTATGTGAGAACCCCTAAACCCAACGAACAGGCTACTCACTTATGGAGATTGCAAAAACAAAAATCAAATTCATAAGAGACATGATTGTATTAAGCATAAACAAGAGTAAAAAGGGTTTCGAAAACTTCTCAAACCGAAGTATTGAGATGCTTCTTCTCCCTAGGTTACAAATCTATCTCTGCTATATAAAAGTCTCTAAAAGTGCCTTCTGAAAAAAGGAAAACACGAGGTTAGGTCTTTTAGTTGTAATCTGGTTCGGAATAAGTTTGGTATGGTTCTTCATAAAATCGGTCTACAACTGGGGACAGGGATCGGTCGATCCTTGTCCAAATTCCTAGGTATTTTCTAGCTTTTCATGAACACTTCCTTTATGCTTGAAATTCATCCAAAATGCATTCTTTTCGCACATTCAAGCTCGATTCCTGTGAAAATAATAAAGAACACAAATCCGCGCCAAAACAATTCTAATACATACTAAAAACCATTGATCTCGTGTGAAAATCGTAGTAAAATCTACTAAAATACTGACAAAGCAGTCATCAAGGTGATGATCAACATAGGGAGCTCCATCGACTTGATCTTCAAAGATACGTTGCAAAAAATGGACTTAAAAGATTACACGATTAAGCCCTCAAGGAAGCCGCTCAATGGCTTCAACGGCGACACCACCATGTCTGAAGGAATGATAAAACTTTCGGTCCATTTGGGAGGAGTGACCAAGCTCACCAAGTACGTAATCATCGATACGCCAACAATCTACAACGTCATAATGGGGACGCCCTGGATTCACGCAATGGAAGTGATCCCGTCCACCTACCACCAATGTCTCAAGTATCCAAGCCTGACCGGAACGCGAACTATCCGAGGCGACCATAGCATGGCTAGGACTTGTTTCATAGCTAAGCTCAAGCTTCGTCGCTCATGAGTTATCTCGAGCCCTCCCAATAAGCCCGAAACGGTTGCAAAATTCGGAAATGCAGAAACCGTCCCCGAGACCTCTCAGCAAGAAGCGCCCAAACTAGATAAGCTGCTCCAAGTGAACATCGACCCCAATGACATTACGCGTTGCGTCGGTGTCGGCGTCGACGCCAACCTCGAAGCTTCACTACACGATGAACTCGTCGAATTCCTCAGGCAAAACTGATCCACATTCACGTGGTCGACTAGTGACATGCTCGGAATCGACCCCAGCATCGCCAGTCACGAACTGAATGTTGACACAACCTTCAAACCCATTAAGCAGAAGAGACAGAAGTTCGACCCAGAGAGTGCCCATGCAGTAAACGATGAAGTCGAACGCCTCGTACAAGTAGGCTCCTTGACGAGGTGAAGTATCCGGACTGGCTTGCAATCCTAGTTGTCGTTGAAACGAAGAATGGGAAGTGGAGAGTCTGCGTGGATTTCACCAACCTGAACAAAGCCTGCCCAAAGGACAGCTTCCCACTCCCGCACATAAACCGAATCGTCAAAGCAACCGCCGACAACGAGCTTGTCTCCTTTGTGGACGCTTTCTCAGGCTACAACCAGATAATGATACATCCTTCATCACTGATCGTGGAACCTACTGCTATAAAGTTATGCCCTTTCGAGCTCAGGAACGCAGGAGCAACCTACCAACACCTCGTCAACCGCATGTTAGCAGATCAACTAGGACGCACAATTGAAGTTTACATCGACGATATGCTCGTCAAGTCGCTTATCGCCAAAGAACATGTCGAGCACCTGCGCACTTGCTTCGCCACACTTAACCTATACAACATAAAGCTGAACCCTGCCAAGTGTACCTTTGCAGTCACCTCCGACGAATTCCTGGGATACATGGTCTGGCAACAAGGAATCGAGGCGAATCCAAAGCAGATCACAACAATCGCCGAGCTGCCATCGCCTCGAAACACCAGAGAAGTGCAACGCCTAACGGGTCGCATCGCCCCATTAAATCGCTTACCCTTTTACCAACTTCTACGCGGGAATAAACGCTTCAAATGGGGCGACAAATGCGAGGAAGCTTTCAGACAACTTAAAGTGTACCTCTCCACCGCACTAATTGTAGCAAGCCTGTCGACCAAGAAACTCTGTACATGTACATCGCCATCTCGCTAACCGTAGTCAGCGGTGTCCTAGTTCGAGAAGACCAAGGCGAGCAGAAACCGATCTTCTACTTTAGAAATACCCTCGATGGTGTCATAGTCTTGACCAACCAACCCTACGAACAATTCTGACAGCCCTACCCAATCCGGGCGTATCGCTAAGTGGGTCGTCGAGCTTAGCGAATACAATATAGAGTACAGATCCCGCACAAGCGCTAAGTCCCAGGTACTTGCAGATTTCCTGATCGAGCTATTGCCCGAGCTAACAACCGCCGAACCCGAAACTCAAACCTGGGCGTTGTACGCCGACTGTTCATCTTGTCAGCACAGTTCCGTAGTGGGAGTCAAGCTGAAATCGCCGACCCACGAAATCCTCAAGCAGTCTTTCCGCCTCACCTTCCGAGCGTCAAATAAGGAGGCAGAATATGAAGCCCTGATTTCTGGAATGTGCCTCGCCAAGGAACTAGGTACAAAGAACCTCAACACCTTATGCGATTCCCAGCTAGTCGCGAGCCTGTACAACGGAGATTTCGACGCCAAAGACGATCGCATGGACGTTTACCTTAACATCGTCAAAAGTCTCGCGTAGCAATTCGAATCATTCACCTTGACCAAAATACCGCGAAGCTAGAACGCCTCCGCAGACGAACTAGTCGCCCTCGCATCCACGTCCGATCCAACCGTCAGAAGAACTATTCCACTCGAATGCATTAAACAACCAAGTATTGACCTGCCCAAGGGTGTCCGTACAATCCAGGTCGAAGAACCAGAAAGCGACCCCACTCTAGCTGAAAGTTGAAGCACCACAAACCAAATCGAACACTAACCTCGATGATCAAGATTGGTGCACCGAGATTAAAAACTACATTACCAATGGAACTTTACCCAACGACAAGTGGGAGGCCTGCCGCCTATGCAAGCGCGTAGCTCGCTATATAGTGGTCGAAGATGGGCTTTATCGATGGAGCACCACAGGAACACTATTGCATTGCATCGTTTGAGACAAAACGACCCGAGTAATCCGCGAGGCCAACGAGGGAGCAGGAGGCAACCACTCCGGCGGAAGAGCGCTAACCTTACAAGTCAAGAATCACGACTTCTACTGGCCTACCCTCATGAAGGTCTGCAAAGAATTCGCCCAGAAGTGTGAAAAGTGCCAACATCACGGCGACACGATACACGTCTCTACCGAGCTACTCACGACCTCCATCGCACCGTATCCTTTCATGCGATGGGCCATGGATATCTCGGCCCCCTCCAACCCTCTGACCCAAAGGAAATTCATGCTCATCGTCACGAACTACTTCACAAAGTGGGTAGAGACAAAAGCATACGCAAAAATCGAGGCCATCGATGTTCAAAATTTTGTGTAGAAATTCATCATCTGTCGCCACGGCCTCCCCTACAAGATTGTCACCGATAACGGATCGCAATTCACCTTCGATAAGTTCGAGGGTTTCTGCGCTCGCTGGAGAATCAGACTCAGTAAATCCACTCTATGATACCCGCAGGGAAACATACAGGCATAAGCGACGAATAAATGGATACTTGATGGAATAAAGAAAAGGCTAAAAAAAGGACATTTGGGCCGATGAACTCGACGGAGTCTTGTGGTCCCATCGAACCAGCCCCATAAGTGCCACCGGTCGAACCCCTTTCTCCTTAGCCTATGGGATGGAAGCAATATCGCCAGCTGAAGTCGGGCACACGACGTGTCCTACTCACAAAGCACCCCGACGTCAACGACAAAATGATGTTGGATCAGCGCGACTACGCCGAGGAAATGCGCGACCAAGCACTTTTGTGGATCCAGAACTATCAACACTAAGCAACTCGCTACTACAACAAGAAGGTCAAAGGTCGCCACTTCAAAGAAGGCGACCTCATCTTGCGCAAGGTCTATGAAAACACCGCCGAAAGACCCATCTCCAAGCTAGGCGCGAACTGGGATGTCCTCAACCTCATTTCAAAGGTTGCACGCCCTGATGTATTCGAGCTCCCAAAAATGAATGGCAAAGCAGTACCATTATCCTGAAACTCGATGAACCTGAAGCGGTTCTACCACTAAGTGTCAAAACAAACTTAATCCACCCCGACCACTAACTACCTATGTAAAAATCGAACTATGACTGGCTTGATCCCTTCGGGGGTACGTAGACAGCCTTTCATGAGGTACAAGATTATATCTATAAAGAAACTATTTCTTAACGAAAACCCCGAGTGTTAAACGCACTATCCACCGTCAAGGAACGCATCAAAGAGGCTATGTCGAAACACATATCGACCTCGTCAACGCAAAATCAAGTCGGGCCAGCCACGCACAACGCATTCCCCACGAGTGTCGTGGAATGATCATCCACGACCCATAATACGACGCCAAGCTTCCTTTGCTTCGTCAGCATGGCCCAATCGACACCACACGCATAAGCCGATGCCACATCGCATTACGCAACTCTCGAAACTATGTAAAAATAGCAAAGTCCATAGTATCGACAACCCAATACGTCAGGTGGTTCAAAAAAAAAAAGGAAACTGCTTCAACACGCCTCGTAACCCCATCTAAACATGATTGAGTGCACGACGTCAACGAGCCTCGTTAATACACAATTGGAAGAAAATAAGTCAACAGAATAACAACACTTGAATAAAAAGTCCTTCCCAGTAATGCAACCCGATATCCGGCCCGAGGCGCAAAATGGCCTCGAGCAATCCGATACAACAACAACAAAGAAAAAAGGAAGAAGAAAAGTCAAAAGGAGAGTTCAAGGTTCGACAAAAAACAACAACACTTAAAAGAAAAGATAATTAAAATGAGGAATTACGCATCTGCTCCCTCACGACCCTCTGCTTCGGCTTCCTGTCGACACTCAGCCTCGACGAAAACTGAAGCACCCGACATAAAAGGATTGGAGTTACTCCCATATTCATTAAGTCCAGAAGGGAGCGTGATCGAGGTGTTGTCACGAGTAAGCACCAGAGGCGGCAAAACTTTTGGGAGAGTCAGCTCGACTATGGTAAGCTCAGTGACATCCTGCCTCGCAAATCCACGCCTTTGCATCCTCTTCCTTCTTCTCGAGGTTCTCCACGTAGTCGGCAGGGGTAGCCAGCCCAAACTTCTCATCCTGCTCGTCGATCACCCCGAGGACCCCCTTGAGCTGGTTAGTGGACAGGTAGGTATCCTTGATATGTTTCTGGTCGTCGAGGTACTTCTTGACCTTGGCTAAACGGCCCTCACACTCTTCAACGACCCGCTAACAGCAGAGCCTCTCCGCTCGAACAAACTCGTCGCGAGAATCCCTAAGTCTAGCGTCCTCGGACTCTAGCTTATCCTAAAGACCTGACTTCTCAGCAGCAAGCTCCCCTACCCTCCTATTACCGTTAGACACCTTGGTGTTTAACTCAAACTCCACATCGAGCAACCGAAGAACCTCAGACGTAAGCTCGAGGATCTTGTTGTCTCGAGCCAAGAGATCGAGCTTCAGCGCAACCACCTCTTTCTCCGCCTTTCTCTCCACCTTTCGAACCTCCTTGTCATATTTCTTATCAGCCTCACTCAAAGACTAGCGAAGCTTCTTCACCTTGCGGTCGAGCTGGTTCACAAGGTTGGTGGTATGGAAAGATACCTCTTGGGTATGTTTAGAGACGAGGCAAAAGTCATCAGCAAACTCCATATCCTTCACTAAAGGAAGATCGACACCAAAAGAGGCCGCAACCCGATTGAGTTCGCCGCAAGCCATGGCGTCGTCGATTAGTGGAAGCCGACCGGTGCAGTTGAAGTTAAACTTGAACTTATTGGACGAATCGATGTCGTAAGCAACCACCAGCGTCATATTATGATGGCTAGCACCAGGAGCCTCGATGCCGTTAGAGGCATTAGGATTTTGGTGCGGAGGGTCGACATTCACCAAATCAAGGTCATGATTGATCTCCGTTTCGTCGACCTCCACACCCGTAGTCTCCACTCCTAAAGAGGGGGCATAATCAGCCTCGGTCCTGTCAAAGCGACGAACAGGACAAGGATGAGCTTTAAGATCATATTCGCGAGGCAGTTCGATCTGTCATTCCCTCGTTAAACGACGAGCCCTCGCAGCAACATACTCGCAGTCGTCCCGTTGATTGTGCCATCTTGCGCCTCGTCCTCGTGAAGAACCGAGGGGTCGGAGACATGTTGAACCTTGGGAACGTGCGAGTTCTCTACAACAGTCAGGTCGGTAATCGGAGCCTCGATTAACTTCGCAACTTGGGTTGAGGAACCAACTCCATTGATCATCTTTTTCTTCTTCCTCCGTGGGAACAAGTCTGGGAAATAAGCATTGACCTTGCCCATATTAGCAGACGGATCGTAGACTCGAGTTTTTTCGAGGCAAGGGAGGAGTTTCCAAGAAGCTTTGCAGACAAAGCCAAAAAAAAAGAGGGGAAACACAACAACAAGGAAGAAATCAGTAAAATATCCTAAGGATCTACACACAACATCAAAAAAGAGCATGATATCGACGCGGGAAACTAACGCTCGATGAACTTGGGAAGATTTTTAGGTATGGCCTTAACGATACCTTGCCAGGGAGTTTGTTGGGGTCAAAAACGGTTATCTCGAAAATAACATCCAAGATCACAACTGTTGGGGTCAAAAATGGCCACGACGAAATCGATGCCTAAAAGCATAACGGAAATATCATATCTCCTTCGAAAATTAAAATTGTGAGAGGATTATCAATTCTAAGGCTCTTCCCATCTAGTCAATCTCATCTCGTCCAAATGTCGAAGCTCCGCGTCTAGCAAACCATAAGCGGCCTCTTCGCAAAGTCCGGTCACTCGCGCACAATTGAACGCGAGAATAACGAAATAACCGCGTTGCTTCAAAAATAGTCCGAGACATCCGAGAGACCTCAGCAAATGACTTTTGGAGCAATAAGAATTCATTGTAAACGACGGATAACCGCGTCGCTTCAAAAATACAAGCACTACGAACAACAGGCGCCTAGACTAACGGTATAGGCGCCCATAATCATGGTCTAGGCGCCAAACAGGCGCCTAGACCCAGACTCACGGTCTAGGCGCTAATTAGGCGTCTAGACTCACAGTCTAGGCGCCCAACGGGCGCCCAGACTCACAGTCTAGGCCCCCTTTGGGCGACTAGGCTCTCGTAAAGTCTAGTCGGCCAAGGTTGACTAGACAACACTTTCACGATCGTCTTCTCCCTCGAATCCCGGTTCGAGTGTTTCTTGTTTCGTCTCGATAGGAGTTACCGTTGAAGTTTCGCGGCAGTAATCGTAAAAACTTGTACTTCTCGTAAAAACTTCGTACCGATCGTATAAAACCATAACGGTTAACTCGAACACTGACATTGTCTTAACTATACAATCGGTCTTATCATATCATAAAACGATCACCGCGTAGTCGTACGAAGTACCATTTCTCTGAAATAAATCGTAAAAATCACTTTGTCGCTAAACGGCCCACGAAGACCCAAAATGCGACAAAAGTCCACTTACAATTTCGGAATGAGAACGGGCCCAAATGTGTAAGCGATTCACTCGAGTTTCGCGAAAGGTAAAAGGAAAATACAATAAAGTCAAAATCTGAAGATAAATATGGAAAACTCGCAAAGATTTGGAATATTCCCGAAAAATGGAATATTTCTGCTGAAGGATATGCTCAAATCAAGGGCGGAAAAGGAAATGAGATCAGTTGACGAAGGCATATAAAAGAGGGGCTAAGGAGATCGAAAAGAGAGACAAAGAAATTTCTTGACAGTTCATACTTAGAGCTTTAGGTTTATTTTCGTTTTTTGCTAGCGAGCTGCATCTCAGTTAGGTTTACCAGTCTTACGCTGTTAGAACTAGGATACTCGACGACAGCTCTCGTGGCCACGACTTACCACCTGTTGTAACGCTCAACGCAGATTCAAAATAAGATCTTTATTGATCTATTTTCTTTCGATTCTCTTTGATGTTTATCTCGTCGTCTGTTTTCTTCGTACTTTTGATATGTCGTTGTTGGTTTGGCAGATATCCTGGACCTGAAGGAAAGTTAGGGTTTTCTGGCTTTCCTCCGAATACGAATATTGACAGTGCAAGTTTCGGTTCCCATAGCTTGGCGCTAGAAGGAGGGTGCCTATTCGCTCAGGGTACGGATTAATCTTATTCGTAGCCAAAAAACACTATATCGAACATGACTATAGACGATCAAAAAAATCAGCCAGCTCGCAGCGGCGACAGTACCTATAACGATGCTGAAAACACTCTGGTGATGAACAACACCGCGGTCAATGCTGACGCAAACACCGCGGCATTTGATGAGATCAAAAAGATGTTCTCAACTCTAGAAAAGAAGTCGGCCTAACAAGACAAATTAACTAGCTCTCTCGCTAAACAAGTTAAAACCCTAACTGCGAGAACTAGAACCATTCAACCGCCACAACTACCATACTGCACGGAAGAAGACTCCACTTCAACACTCCGCTAGGCGTACTCCATAACGCGCAGGAGAAACCATCAAAACAAGATCCCGATGAAATCACCCCTGTCGCAGCACAGAGCAATGTGGATGACCCTCTAAATCCTGAGAAGGAAACAGAACAAAACAAAGTCGAGCGAATAGAGCTAAACTTCAGCGATCAATCTGATCCCACGGTTGAAGACATTGACGTGCACCCAAGAAGGGTTAAGGGTCGCGCAACGGGGAAAGACTCTTAGCTCTGCGAACCCATGATGGAAGAGGAGGAAAATATCTTCTTGCTAGAGCAAGAGAATAGGCTGAGGAGAAAGCCAGAGCCATTCGCAAGACATGCCAACCATCTCGAACAAAGACCAGCGACGATCTCGACGAGATTCGCCATCTCTGTGACTACATCACGAAAACTGCAGTAGAGGTCGAAGTGGTGAAATATCAAATTCACCATGCGACCAGTGCTGACTAGAGATCGATAGACTCCTCAAAGAGGCTCGGAAAAACTCCACTCACTGTACTTATGGCCATCATTTGCGCAAACGCCGTACTGCTCAACAAAATCGAAAATCTAGTCGCGACATTCCGCCACGGGAAGAGCATCAAAACGAGCTCGTTATTTCTCTGTCTACGCAAAAAAGGCAACAATAAAATCTATCAAACCCCGTAAAATTTGTCTCATTACCGAGTTGGAGAAATCTCAGTGCGTAAGGGTTCGACCAAAAGACGTTTTCTGAAAACTTTTTTGAAAAATAAAACTCGCTTCAACCACCCGAAATCACAGAGAAAATCTAGATTACTCGCGGAAATGGAAGAACGGCAAATCGAGTTGCCAATTCCCCACTGTTGTATTTCTTCCGAATAACTTTCGAAGGAATGAAGTTGATCTTTATCGAATCATTAGAAACCTAAAACGGCTAGCAAAGACTAAACTAAGTAAAACGGGAGATCGTATCCCTCACTACAAAAATGTTTTCTAAAACCTAAGATTTCGTAAAAATTCTGTCTTCGAATCTATGTGACATATTCAGTGAATTCTTGATGATTGCACCTTAGCTTACATCGAAAAAACTAAAACTTCCTCGGTTCAATCATGCAGAAACGAGAATATTTCTTGTTAAGATGAGTCGAGATAATTAAGTTCCATAAAAGCTGCAAAATGTGAGTTTTCCGAAAGATGGCTTTCGTACAACCAAATTCGAAAACATGTTTACAACACGACTTTCGCAAAACAAAACTCATGCCATTTTGCGGAATAACTTTTGTAAGGTTAAGGTTGATTACATTTTTTGAAATAGCTTTCGTAAATTTAAACTCGACAGTATTTTACAAAACATCGTTTGCAAAGTGAAACGAGGTAGTATTTTGCGAAACAACTTACGTAAAATTGAATCTCGACGGCATTTTATGAAATAGCTTTTGTAGAATTAAGCTCGACAACAGTTTATGGAATAAACTTCATAGGATTAAACTCGAAAAATGTTTTACGAAACATCATTTGTAAAATCAAACAAGATTAAACACAAAAAACTCTCGAAGTAGGAAACAGATAGAGCAAGAGCTGAAAAGTGAACTTCACCTATAAGTCTCTCTCCAGAGTCTCATTGTCCTCTCTCTTTTGCCTCATCTCCCGTGACCTCTCACCAAAGCCTTAACATCCAACGATTTTCCCCGATCACCCTTTGAATCTCATGGTCGCCCTTGGCTACTCGTAAACACAAAAAGACTTTCGACGAGATACTTATTCATTTTTCACAAAACCAGTAATACAAATAATGGAGCCCAGATCGGAAAAGTATAGATAAATATTCTTGTTATCCGTAACGGGTAGATAAATACGAAAAGAGGAAGGGAAAACAAGCAAATAAAACAGAGAAGAGGCAAAGCCGAATCTTCGAGAAAACTAAGATATGTCCAACTTGAAATTTTTGAAATCAAACTTGGAATTTTCGTAGGGAGGTACTGAGAAATAAAAATGCTTCAGAGAAATAAAAACGGTTCGTAGATTGCCATAACCTTTAGGGAATTTAGAATTTAGGCTGATAGTCTAGCGAACTAAATCTTACACAATCCTAGCGACGTCTTTAAACCGACCTAAATTGTCGATCATCCCAATCTTCGAAAGAAAAAATGTACACAACCCTTCAAAATATCGGTTCCGCCGTTTTCTTTTGTAAAAAAAAGGAGGGAGTAGGTACGTATACTACACTCGTATTCTCCCATACTTCAAAATTTTTTTGTCTCGGCATGAAGAAGACGCTTTCGACAAAGCAAACTCTCGCAGAAGTAGACGGAAAACAATTTAGGCAATGCGATGCCTTATAAAACCGATCATCCATTACTTTCGAGCCTACGGGAAAATGAGATTGGTATCATGAAAAACGACTTTGCGATACGAAAACATGAACGAGAAGAACCTAGACCTCGCTTGAGAGCATTACAAGTAATTTTGCGAAGAACACGCTCCATTTACTTCTATGATATTCCCTTCTTGTAAAACTTACGCGAAACATCCTTCGTATAGCGACACCAAGTTATGCGAAGAAACTTTCGGAAACAAACGTAACATGTTTTACGAAGAAGTGTTTTGGACAATTTGCGTATAGCAAAAAACAAAGTCATATCACTCGTCTCTCAACACAAAAAATTAAACTTTATCTCTTCGCACTACGATCTTACAAATCTCATTCTTTAGCCATGCGGCTCGCTGGCTTCTGCCTTTTATTTCCCTTGATTACTTCCGAGCCGGTTATCATCTCGCACATGTTCTTTATCGAGCCTCTTAGGCTTTGTCTTCAGCAGACAAAAATAAAACAATTTTCGTACGATTAAAGGAAATATTAAACGAAACATTCATCGTATAATTGATACCTAAAGTGGAAAATCATTTTCTAAGAACATCGACTATTCGGCGCTCGGCCAATTACGCCTTCCAATAAAAGTCCGAATCAGAATCGGCATCCCTCTTAGGACAATTCTAAACTAACATGACCTTAATGTTAACACGAAAGTGCCATGGTCTAATCGTTGACTAGCAACATCCTCGGCTATGCAGCTGAACACATCCTTCACACTAAGCCAAAAAATTTGAGCGACCATTGCTCCATTCAATCACTTGACCGCAAAACGACAATCCATGATTTTCCTAAAAATGCTAAGTGACGATTATGCAAATAATTATCGTATAACCCAGCATCGGAAATTTCTGGTTAAGATGAGTCACGATAATTAAGTTCCAGAACAGCCACAAAATGTGAGTTTTCCGAAAGATGGCTTTCGTACAGCCAAACTCGAAAACATGTTTACAACACGACTTTCATAAAACTAAACTCATGCCATTTTGCGGAATAACTTTTGTAAGGTTAAGGTTGATTACATTTTATGAAATAGCTTTCGTAAAATTAAACTCGTCAGTATTTTACAGAACATCGTTTGCAAAGTGAAACGAGGTAGTATTTCGCGAAACAACTTACGTAAAATTGAATATCGACGACATTTTACGAAATAGCTTTTGTAGAATTAAGCTCGACAACAATTTATGGAATAAACTTCATAGGATTAAACTCGAAAATGTTTTATGAAACATCATTTGTAAAATCAAACAAGATTGAACAAAAAAAAACACTCGAAGTAGGAAACAGATGGGCAAGAGCTGAAAAGTGAACTTCACCTATCAGTCTCTCTCCAGAGTCTAATTGTCCTCTCTCTTTTGCGTCATCTCCCGTGACCTCTCACCAAAGCCTCAACATCCAACGATTCTCCCCGATCACCCTTTGCATCTCCTGGTCGCCCTTGGCTACTCGTAAACGCCAAAAGACTTTCGACGAGATACTTATTCATTTTTCACAAAACCAATGATACGAATAATGGAGCCCAGATCGGGAAAGTATAGATAAATATTCTTGTTATCCGTAAGGGGTAGATAAATACGAAAAGAGAAAGGGAAAACAAGCAAATAAAACAGAGAAGAGGCAAACTCGAATCTTTGAGAAAACTAAGGTATGTCCAACATGAAATTTTTGAAATCAAACTTGGAATTTTCATAGAGACGTACTGGGAAATAAAAATGCTTCAGAGAAATAAAAACGGTTTGGAGATTGCCATAACTTTTAGGGAACATAGAATTTAGGCGGATAGTCTAGCTAACTAAATCTTAGGCAATTTTTGCTATCTCGATCTATTGTTTCTTGACTGTTCAGGCATATCTTGCAAACCGAACTAAACTCTCAGAAAACCGAGAAACAATCACCACGAATACTCAGCTTGCTTCCGAAAAAAGAAACAACTAGAGACGCAAATGTCATCTTAAAACTGACTCGTTCCTAGCAATTTTCTTAAAATCGATGTATTCCTAGTCGTCAACCTGAAATCCACCAAGTCACAATCCTAGCGACGTCTTTAAACCGACCTATATTGTCGATCATCCCAATCTTCGAAAGAAAAAATGTACACAACCCTTCAAAATATCGGTTCCGCCATTTTCTTTTGTTAAAAAAAGGAGGGAGTAGGTACGTATACTATACTCGTATTCTTCCATACATCAAATTTTTTTTTGTCTCGGCATCAAGAAGACGCTTTCGACAAAGCAAACTCTCGCAGAAGTAGACGGAAAACCATTTAGGTAATGCGATGCCTCATAAAATCGATCATCCATTACTTTCGAGCCTACGGGAAAATGAGATTGGTATCATAAAAAGCGACTTTGCGATACGAAAACATAAACGAGAAGAACCTAGACCTCGCTCGAGAGCATTACAAGTAATTTTACGAACAACACGCTCCATTTACTTCTATGATATTCTCTTCTTGTAAAACTTACGCAAAAAATCCTTCGTATAGCCACACCCAAGTTATGCGAAGAAACTTTCGGAAACAAACGTAACATGTTTTACGAAG
>OVAN01010032.1:3010-16203 GCA_900406275.1 Anastatica hierochuntica | reverse complement strand
GAGAGTGGTTGCTGCGGTTCCAGCCCAATCTCTCCGACGTCTCTTCGCTTGCCCTGAGTGGTCAAAGTGTTGGTGTGGTTCTGCCTCCTGGGCTTCGATTTCATCCATGGAGGAAAGGAATCTTTCCTGCTCACCCAAAGTCAGAGCCTCCTCTCCCTAGCTGGGTTCCAGGTTTGCGACGGTTGGTCCCTTCGTGTTTCTCTTAATTTTGTCTTTCGGGTTGGGCATTGCTACTGATCGATTAGTGGAGTTTGACTGAGGTTTGGGTCTTTGTTCGGGTAATCTTGGAGTGAGATCTCGGTCTGTTGCTCTTCTCTTGCCGCTGGGACAGTCTGAGCTCTTTCTCTTTGCCGCTGTAAACATCTCCTCCATCTTCATCTGTTTCCGAGGCCAGCCAGTCACAATCCTTCCTCGGCTCCTCTCTTTGCGTTGGATTTGGATTCCAGAGGTTCTGAAATTGTGCGTCTCGTTCCTGAAGCTGTGCTCTTCTCTTGCCATTCGGGAGGCTTTGCAAAGATGAGAGCTGCGTCTTTCGTCCTCTAAGTTTTACCCTCTGCGTTGCGGTTCGTCTCACCACGAGCCTTGTTTCCTTCTTCAATTCAAGGTCCTAATCGCGTAAGTCTTGTGCTCTGCCTCTGTTGCGTAATGTCGATTACAATTGATAGACAAAGATCGGGGAAAGTATGATCTTCCTGCAAGGTTTTAGGATCGGTTTAGTCGGTGTTTTGAGCTTCGTTCTTCACTGGTCATTCGCTAAAGGAGGTGGATTCTTCTAAATGAGTTGATGCTAGGATTGGTACCCCGACGGCTCAGCTTATTGGATTGAATTCTCCCGGGTCTCCTCTAGTAATCGGCTATCTTGCTTTAAGGCTTAAGTTCATGTCCGCTATACTGTTTTTTCCTTTCCTTGTTTGGTCATGGATCCTCTATTTTTCACCGTTTCAGACTCTACGATTGTAATCGTTAGTAAATGTTTCGTGGTTCTCGCAATTAAATAGAAAAACTTTTAACAAAAAAAAAAATCGAATGTAAAAAATTAAGAAGTACAAAAATTAAAACTTAAAATCAACTTTCTGTTATTTTATAACTTTCTTTTGTGGTTATATTTTTTTTTCTTTTATTTAATTTGTTAATAAGTTATTTTTCCTTTTATCTCCTTTAAGAAGTAAATAACCAATAATAAGAAAGTTTATATAAATTTTTATTTTTACAATGACACATGTCACAATCTAAATTAAACCGTGACACATGTCGAAATCCGGTGAGTTACAATTTGTCTACGTGTCGCGTTCATGTCGAACGCGTTCAGCTTTATATAATAAGATTTGAAAGTGAGTTTTCAAAGTTTTAAAAACACCTATTAGTTTTCAAATTATTTTTAAAAAGATTTCTATACCAAAAAGATCTCCGTATTATGACCGACCACTATTGCAGAATATACGATTATTTTAAATTCTCCTCGTACAAACATATGATTACAATTTTGGACCAGTGAAGTCAAAATACGAAGAAAAAATGAAGTCACGTGCGAATTTTTGAGTATTGAGTCACGTGACAAACGATCTTTAGTATCTTTACCGCTCACGCGTAGCTCTCACGCTTGGTGACCCATTTCTCTCTCGTAGCCAATCCAAATTAAATTTTGTTTTTTTTATTTAAGAAAAAAAAATTTTTTTGTTCACTCAACGCGTGTCATACGTTACCAAAGTAAACCGGACAGTCAAAATAAAACCGATATGGATCATGACGTAATTAATATGGGTAAAAGCCAATAATTAAATACCTTTTGTTAAAGTAATAATGAAAATTTGATAACATAACGTATCGTTTGAAAAATTGAAATGATTTATAGCCAATGGTTATTCGGAGCTGAGTTAACCGGTTTGTGGTTTAATAAAACCGGGAAAATTGGGAACCGTGTATGTATGTGCAGCTGATGAATAATAATTACCTGTAAGGAAAGAGAAAATAGGAAAGAAAAAGAAAAGACCCAAACTTTGAGAATCACAAACAACAAACATCTTCTTCTTCTTCATCATTCTCTTCCCATCAAAGCTTCTTCCGTTTATTCTCGTTTCTCAATTCGCGTGAAAAGAGAGAGAGAGAGATAACCCACATTCGATTTCGTATTGTTGATCCAGATCGCCAGAAAAAAGTTGGGAGAAGAAAGATGTTTTTCTGTTTTTCCCTGTTTCAGCCCTAATTTTGGAAAATTCGATCTTCTCTAATCTCTTTTTCGTGTAGATTTTGCTGGGTTTGTGATGTTGATTCCGGTGGATTGAAGGGTTTATTTTGGAGGGCACGAAAGAGACTTACATTGTGGGTTGAGATTGTTGAAGTTTAGGGTTTTGAAATCTTAATTGCGAGATTATCTGATGGAGACTCGTGTGGGAAACAAATTTCGACTTGGCCGGAAAATTGGAAGCGGTTCATTTGGAGAGATCTATCTTGGTTCGTATTTTTTCTCTCAAATTTGATGCATTTTCTTTTTTACTGTTTAATGTATGTTCTTGAGATTTTCTGGGTTTGATGTTGTCCTTTGAATTGTGATTTCTTTTAGGTACTAATATTCAAACGAATGAAGAAGTCGGAATCAAGCTTGTAAGTTTTTGATTGCAGATAGAGATAATGTTTTGTTGCTTGAAAACATTTATTAAGTTACTTGAATTATAGATCAAGATAACTTGGTTACAAATGTCCAATCTCCTTTTTTTAATATCTAAAGCTTCTTTTGTATTTATGGACACAATGTATGTTGATTTGTTGTTGCCACAAGCCTTTTGATTGAGTTATATCTTATAATTTGTAGGAAAATGTGAAAACGAAACATCCGCAGCTGCTCTATGAATCCAAGTTATACAGAATTATGCAAGGAGGAAGTAAAAATTCTTTCTGATAATCCATCTCATGGTTCTTTGTTATTTTATTTTCATTTCCTCTTTTATAGCCATATTCTTAATCTCTTATGAACCTTTAATTTTGGCAGCTGGTGTTCCAAATGTCAAGTGGTTTGGTGTTGAAGGTGACTACAATGTTCTGGTGATGGATTTACTTGGGCCAAGTCTTGAAGACTTGTTCAATTTCTGTAGTAGGAAACTTTCGTTGAAGTCGGTCCTCATGCTCGCAGATCAAATGGTAGATCTTTTTGTCTCCACGTGACTCTTTTCCTCTTGGTTAGTTTGCTGATTGACTCTTTTTCTTTGTCTATGTTCAGATCAACCGTGTTGAGTTTTTCCATTCAAAATCATTCCTTCACCGAGATCTCAAGCCAGACAATTTTCTCATGGGATTAGGAAGACGTGCAAACCAGGTTTCCTTCACCTATATCTTTGATTTCTTTCACATTTTACGTTGGAAATTATTATCTCGGAAATGACTCTTCATTTTGTTTCCTTTCCATAGGTGTACATCATTGACTTTGGTCTTGCTAAGAAATACCGGGATAATACCACCCATCAGCACATTCCCTACAGGTGACAACATCGAATCAACTTGTCTGCAATTTTTCTATCTGCATGCAATTCTATAATTGCCCATCATTTCCTATTCTGTAGAGAAAATAAGAATCTTACTGGAACTGCAAGATATGCTAGTATGAACACTCACTTGGGAATTGGTAAGCTTGACACAAGCCCGTTTTAGATTTTTCTGGTTTTAATTCTCCAGACACTGTCATTGTATCAATTCACTTTTTCTTTGTCTAGAGCAAAGCCGAAGGGATGACTTAGAATCTCTTGGTTACATTCTCATGTATTTCCTAAAAGGAAGGTGAGATTATTACCTAAAATACCTACATCTCCATTGTTTGACTTTGTTCTTCTTCTCATACCTTGTTATTATGTTTTTTAAGTCTTCCATGGCAAGGACTTAAAGCTGGAACCAAGAAACAAAAGTATGAGAGAATCAGCGAAAAGAAAGTCTCTACATCAATTGAGGTAAAGTCTCAGTCACAAAGTTTGATCCTTTATTTCAAACCTTTTAATTTCTGTTCCTTAACATTTTGCTTGTGTTCCTTCAGTCCTTGTGCCGCGGTTACCCATCTGAATTCGCATCTTACTTTCACTACTGCCGTTCGCTTCGGTTTGATGATAAACCAGATTACGGTTATCTCAAAAGAATATTCCGGGATCTCTTTATCCGTGAAGGTTTTGAAGGCTTTTTCTTCTTTCCATCAAATGAATTATGTTTTTCCCAAGTCTGTGTTTTCTTACATTCTGGTTATGGCAGGGTTTCAATTCGATTATGTCTTTGACTGGACCATATTGAAGTATCAGCAATCACAACTAACAGCTCCTCCGTCCCGTGGCCTCGTTAATCCTGCTGTTGGAACCAGTGCGGGTTTGCCTCCAGGACTGTACAACATTGATAGACACGCAGGTGAGATCTTTTAAAACCGATAAGCTCTTTAATCGATCAAATGTTCCTACTACCAGAGGCAACTTAAGAAAGTTTAAAGCTTTTGTTTTTATATTTGTTTAAAGGCGAGGAAGATGGAGGGAGACCACCAATGGATTCATCACGAAGGAGAATGTCAGGAACTCTTGAGAACTCTGGGAACTTACAATCAATGTCTGTTAAATCCCCAATGGTATGAACAAATTACTCTGTTTTCTCTGTCTCTACGCCATCAAGAAATCGACAAACACTGCAAAAAGTTAAATTTGTTAACAATTTTGATGCATATTTTTTGCATAACAGTTGCCGAGCTCGTCGCTGTTCGCACAATCAGCAGGATCATCAAGGAGAGTAACAGCGGAGGAGCTACAGAGAAGCCGTACCGGCGGAGGATCAAGAAACACTCCCGTGGTTTCGACGTCGGAGGGTAAGAGATCTTCTTCCACCAGAAAACATTACGATTCTGCGATCAAAGGCATTGAGACTCTCCAAGTCTCTGAAGAAAGGTTTCACCACCACTGATTCATTCACTGGTTAATAAGGAAACGATGTCGTATTTTGTTCAGAGATGTTTGTTATATAAAAAGCTCTTGCTAATTGTTTTTTCTTACTAAATTTTATTAATCGGGTTTTGTTCTCTTTTTTATTCTAAGAAATGAAATCAAATTCGTTGTTTGAAATTGGATTCGTCTTTTTAAATATACTAATTTAGTTACTAACTATTGTATATTAGGCAAATGCTATTTGGCGAAGACCATTGCGATAAGTGTAAGAAATGAAATCGTTAGTGAATCTCGGGGTTAAATCAAAATAGTAGAAAAGTTTAAAGGTGAAATTGCAAATTGTGGAAGTATTAGATTTATTCGGCTATTACTTCAATACTCCACACGAACGGCCCTTTCTCTTTCCTTATTCTTTCTCCTTTCGGGGAAGTTTACTTGTTGAGGAACCCTAATCTCGAGACATCAGATCTGATAGCTCTTTCTTCAAGGATCTGAAATCGGCTTGAATCTGCGTAGTTTTCTTCTGGTCGGGCAAAATCGGTGAGTCTCAAATCTTCAGTGCTTCGTTTGATTTTTGATATTCGTGAGATCTGATCACTCGCTAGCCTAATCACAGGGTTCTTCACTCGTTAAGTTCATGTGTAGCCCATGTAATACGTAACATTTGAACTTCCTTGCTAGATTCAACCATGGTGTTTTGTTGTCTTGAGTTTTTAGATCTCTGCGCGGTTTATTAGGATTTGACATTGTGAAAGAGTTTTAGAAATGCAATGGCCATTTTCGTAGTGTTGATTTGATGTTTGGTTTGGTTTCCTGAACTAAGCTGTTTGTTTAACTACTGTAAGTGTAGGATATGACAGACAACAATTCATCACCTGCCTCTGCGGAAGATAAAGCAGATCAAATCACTGAAGCGAATCCATTAGTTCAGGATGATACTTCACTGGAAACCATTGTTCGAAGGTTCCAGGATTCAATGTCGGAGTCTAAGACCCATAAGTTCTGGGAGACTCAACCTGTTGGGCAGTTCAAAGATATCGGTGACACTAGCTTGCCTGAAGGTCCGATTGAGCCCGCAACTCCCTTATCCGAGGTCAAACAGGAGCCTTACAACCTTCCTTCTGTTTATGAATGGACCACGTGCGATATGAACTCTGACTATATATGTTCGGAGGTATACAACCTTCTCAAGAACAACTACGTTGAAGACGATGAGAATATGTTCAGGTTCAATTACTCCAAGGAGTTTCTCAGGTGGGCACTGCGCCCTCCTGGTTATTACCAGAGCTGGCATATTGGAGTCCGTGCCAAGACCTCGAAGAAACTTGTTGCTTTCATTAGCGGCGTGCCAGCAAGAATCAGGGTGCGTGACGAGGTTGTTAAGATGGCAGAGATCAATTTCTTGTGTGTTCACAAGAAGCTCAGGTCTAAGAGACTCGCTCCTGTCATGATCAAGGAGGTGACTAGAAGGGTTCACTTGGAGAATATATGGCAAGCAGCTTATACTGCAGGAGTTATACTTCCAACACCAATCACCACCTGCCAATACTGGCACAGGTCATTGAACCCAAAAAAGCTAATCGATGTTGGCTTTTCAAGACTCGGTGCAAGAATGACGATGAGCAGAACCATCAAACTTTACAAGCTACCAGATGCTCCAATTACTCCTGGGTTCAGGAAAATGGAACTACGTGATGTACCTGCTGTTACACAGTTGCTTAGGAACTACCTTAGCCAGTTTGGAGTAGCAACTGACTTTGATGAGAACGATGTCGAGCATTGGCTACTCCCTAGAGAAGATGTGGTGGACAGTTACTTGGTAGAAAGCCCTGAAACTCACGATGTGACAGACTTCTGCAGCTTCTACACTCTCCCTTCAACTATCCTTGGTAACCCTAATTACACAACACTGAAAGCTGCTTATTCTTACTACAATGTCGCCACACAGACCTCGTTTCTTCAGCTTATGAATGATGCTCTGATCGTCTCGAAGCAAAAGGGTTTTGACGTGTTCAACGCGTTGGATGTGATGCATAATGAGAGTTTCTTGAAAGAATTGAAGTTTGGTCCAGGAGACGGACAGCTTCACTACTATCTCTATAATTACCGTTTGAGAAGTGCATTGAAGCCATCAGAACTCGGGCTTGTTCTCTTATAAGCTCAAAAAATGTCTTTGCTTTGATGGTATCAACAAACTTGAAATTTGGTTCTTTTTCTTTCGGTTCTTCTTTATCTAATCTGCTTCTTCTGGTTACTGAAACTGAGTTTAATTCTTTTGGCAATTGGGTTTCGAATTTCGTGCAAGTGTGATTGTTTTGCTTTTGTGTGTGTGTGTATAAAGAGAGAGTTGACCGTGACAAGTAGAGTCAACTCAAAATATGCTGAATATACACTTTAACAAACTTCGATTTTCTCTGTCTTAGTTAAGAGACAATTATCAAATGGGATTTCGGTTCCATTCCGCATCTTTTAAACTAAAACCTCATCAGAATTCGATTTGAAGTACAATGCGGAAAGAAATTAGGTATGGATCGGGTTTTGTTGATCCAACTGATGGATGCAAAAAAAACATTAAATTCCCAACGAGAGAAATGAGGTTAGAGGTCGTCGTTAAATGCGTTCAAAGTACAGAACACGAGACCTGCCTGTTCTTTTATGGGCTATTCACCAAAAAACGACGTCACTTTGCCAACTTACTGTGCTTTGTCGTTCTTTTTCTTCATCGAAGAGCACGAACCAATTCAATCTCTACACGTGTAATAACATTCACGCAGCGTGTTTTCTACATTCACCAATGAAAATATTACACGTGGCGAATAGAGTCCCCATCGTAGCCGTGGTTCTATCCTTCTTATCGTCCTCACGTCTTTAACTCAGCACTTCCCATTCTTTGTGAGATTTTTTTTTCACTGAATCTGATTCCTATTTCTTCTTCTTCTTCTTCTTCTTCTTCTATATCTCTCACTGTAACTCCAACAATGGTGTGAGAGGTTTTAGTCTTCGTGCTTTCTTTTATCTACTTCGGATTTTCTTATTAAAAAAGGACGAAAATGGAGTGTGTTGGAGCTCGGAATTTCTCTGCAATGGCGGTCTCACCTTTTCTTCCGTCTCGAAGTTCCCGGCGAATTATTTTTCCGGTGGTTAACAGATACAGTTTTAGGAATTTCCGTTGCGGTTTGTGCAGAGTCAGAGCAACCGCCGGAGGAAGCTCCGGTGGTGAGAGTTGCGTCGCCGTGAGAGATGATTTCGCTGATGAAGAAGATTATGTGAAAGCTGGTGGCTCTGAGATTCTCTTTGTTCAAATGCAGCAGAACAAAGACATGGATGAACAGTCTAAACTTGTTGATAAGGTCTCTCTGTTCAATACTGTCTCTCTCTCTCTCACTCTTTTTACTTTTGACTTGCTTGATAAGTAAACGAAACCTCTAGTAATCTCACTCCCCTTTGAGTATAATAGGTTTGAATTGTTCTTGCTTTGTTCTCAAGTCTCAATGTTGTGTGTGTGTGTGTTTTCCACAGTTACCACCTATATCAAATGGTGATGGTGCTTTGGACTTAGTGGTTATTGGTTGTGGACCAGCTGGTTTAGCCTTGGCTGCAGAATCAGCTAAGTTAGGACTTAAAGTTGGACTCATTGGCCCTGATCTTCCTTTCACTAACAACTATGGTGTTTGGGAAGATGAATTCAAAGGTACATTCTTCTTAACATCATCATCTACTCACTGTCTTTCATGGTTTAAAATGTATTTAAGTTCTTTTGTGTGAACATGTTGTTTACTGTTTCAAAGATCTTGGTCTGCTAAAATGTATTGAGCATGTTTGGAGAGATACTATTGTGTATCTGGATGATGACAATCCCATTACAATCGGCCGTGCTTATGGAAGAGTTAGTCGACATTTACTCCATGAAGAGCTCTTGAGGAGGTAAAAAAGACTGGCTCCACTCTGCACATTTTGGAGAGACTTATGACTTTGTATCTCTTGACTTTTGAACTGTTTGAGTGCATAATCCGTTAGTAACTTTTTCCTAGGTGTGTCGAGTCAGGTGTCTCATATCTTAGCTCGAAAGTTGAGAGCATAACCGAAGCTCCTGACGGCCTTAGACTTGTTGCCTGTCAAGGAAATATCGTCATTCCGTGCAGGTACAAGGCTTGGAACAGAGCTAATACTCTACCAATGTAAAGATTCTGACTTGTAGTAAATGCAGGCTTGCTACTGTTGCTTCTGGAGCAGCTTCAGGGAAGCTCTTGCAATATGAAGTTGGAGGACCTAGAGTCTCTGTTCAAACTGCATACGGCGTTGAGGTTGAGGTATAATGTGAATCTGATATATTCTAGAGTCTTTAATAACCATCAGTGGAGAAACCATATGGATCTTTTGAGTCTGCTCTATATGAAAACTTTAGGTGGAAAACAATCCATATGATCCAGAGCAGATGGTTTTCATGGATTACAGAGATTATACAAACCAAAAAGTTCGGAGCTTAGAAGCTGAGTATCCAACGTTTCTCTACGCCATGCCTATGACAAAGACACGAGTATTCTTTGAGGTCTTCTTTTCTTGTTTCTCTCCTCTCTATTTTAATCCTTACCGCGAATAGTCTGTTCTTATCAGCTGGAATTTCATTCATTGCAGGAGACATGTTTGGCCTCAAAAGATGTAATGCCCTTTGATTTGCTAAAGAAGAAGCTCATGTTGAGATTAGATACACTCGGAATTCGAGTTCTAAAGACTTATGAAGAGGTAAATATCTATGCATAGAGAGATAAGAGTAAAAGCTTCACTTGTTTAACTTCTGGGATTTGCTTTGTTAATTCCTTAGGAATGGTCTTATATCCCTGTTGGTGGTTCCTTGCCAAACACCGAACAAAAGAATCTCGCCTTTGGTGCTGCCGCTAGCATGGTACATCCCGCAACAGGTAATAAGAGCAAGTACAAATTCTTGAATCTGCACCATCTCTGACTTACCTTCCACTTCAATCAAACAGGCTATTCAGTGGTGAGATCATTGTCTGAAGCTCCAAAATACGCATCAGTGATTGCGAAAATACTAAGACAAGAGACTACTGCTTCCCTCACCAAACACATCAACAGCAACATTTCAAGACAAGGTGACCTTGATGATATAAATCGCAAAATTGACTATGCTTTCATTCTTTGTAACTTGTGAGTTTCCATTTTCATTGCAGCTTGGGATACTTTATGGCCACGAGAAAGAAAACGACAAAGAGCATTCTTTCTCTTTGGTCTTGCACTCATACTTCAACTCGATATCGAAGGGATTAGAAGCTTCTTCCACACTTTCTTCCGCCTTCCAAAATGGTAAAAGAGACCACTGATTCTTGATTAATGGAGAGTATATATAGCACACGGTTGTTGATTATTTTTTATGCACATGAGTCAGGATGTGGCAAGGGTTTCTAGGATCAACATTAACATCAGGAGATCTTGTTCTGTTTGCTTTCTACATGTTCGTCATTGCACCAAACAATTTAAGAAAAGGTCTCATTAATCATCTCGTATCTGACCCTACTGGAGCAACCATGATTCAAACCTATCTCAGGGTTTAAAATTCACTCTTGGGTCTCTGTGTGTGTGTGTATATATGTGATTTTTTTATCTAAAATAAAAGATCCAAGAATAGTGTATGTGGGTTACTAGAAAAGTTGGAAACGAACGTGTATAAAATCTATGAATGAGATATGATGGAAATGGAAAAGAAACAAAAGTTTAAAAAGACAAGTCTTGTTTTGCTGGTAAGTAATAGAGAATTGAGAGAGTCTTTTCTTATTAAGAGTTTGATTCTTTGGGAGTTACTTATCACATTTGTAAGTATTTTTCAAAGTAAAATATAGCTTGGCCTCAACTACACAAAAATGAAAAGAGAGATAGAGTTTTGAAGAATCAACATGGTGAACCCCAACAACTCCATGATCTAGAATCAAACTGATTCACTCCAAGCTTAAATAGCTAGATAATGGTGACATTTGTTTAGATTGTCAGATTCAATCCAATTTGTAATTGCAGACAATTTCAACATAGATCTTGTTATATATGTCTTTAATCCTAAAACAGAGAGATTATCGGTTCTAACCTCTTTATCTTCTGCCAAATTAATCCTTTCAATTGATGCTTTTGTTTTCTTAGCCTTCAAGGCACATAACCTAATAACAGTGAGCCGGCTTCCTTCTCTTCAAAGTTGAAACTCTCCTCAAACTTAAACAGCTATTTCGTAAAGAGATTAGGGCAAGTAACATATACCAACCCAAATACCTATAAAAAGCGCAACTCTTTTAATTTTTCTTGCAGGCCTAGTACATTCTAAATCATAAGGGTCACATGACTAATTTCCAATTAAGTGTTCGTTTCATCAAATCATTAAAAACATTTATTTTTGTCTTTTCGGAAGGGATCGATCCAAAATTTCACCTCGTAAATTTAGACAAAGATTATATAATATATAGAGTGATCAGCTCCAACTAGTATGAGATCTTTTGGAAAGAAACCTAAAAATCAAATCTGTGTTGGTTTTTCTCCACATGGACACAAAACGAACAATATTATTTGAGAATTGGACTGGGCTCAAAAGGCCTATTATCTTCACATATAATTAAATCATTCACTATTAAAATCAGATACGAAAAACTCGAGTTCTTGTACTCTTTCTGTTTTCCAAAAAATATCGTTTTGAGATTTTAAATTTGTTTCATAAGGAGTGTCGTTTTACATTTTCGATGAAAATTTATAAGCGAAATTCTGGTTTTAACCTCACTGTTTTAATGTATTAATTGGAGAGAAAATTATTGTTAAAATATTCATGAAGAGTATGTAATACGCCTCATTGACTTGAAGGCTTGCATTGAAATACGCCTCAATCCTCTTCCAAAATGCATCTGCCCTCTGCTCATTGCCCACAATGGGGTCTTTGCTGGTGTTTAACCAAGCACTGATGAGCACAAGGTCTTCCTTGACTGTCCACTTCCTCCTCTCTACTGACTTTGGTTCTTGAGGGCTTTGGGAACTAAATCTAGGGAGTTCAGGGGAATATTGGTCTGTGGTTTGACTCATTTGAGTTGATNTGTCCACTTCCTCCTCTCTACTGACTTTGGTTCTTGAGGGCTCTGGGAACTCAACCTAGGGAGTTCAGGGGAATCTTGATCTGTGGTTTGACTCATTTGGGTTGATAACAAGTTAATAAACCCGGAGGAGTTTATTGAAAAAAGATCCATTGTGGTTTGGGTAGGTTTTCACAGATTGCTAAGTCTGTGTTTAGTGTTGTTCTGTGTTTTCTGAAGTTGATTAAGTATGCTATTTAAGCTACACTTTTATGTTAAAGAAATGTAAAGCATTGATCACAGAGTTAACTACCCACAATTCAAAAGCATTGATCACAGAGTACAANTTCAATTAATTACAACTAAATGTAGAACTAGTTAAGCTTTTCAGTTTAAGGTATTTGAACTAGAAACAGTTTAGAGGCAGAGTCTTTGTATTCTAGAAACAGAACTAGAGGACAAGTTCTATTTCTATTTCATAAACTAGGCGGATTAGATTGTGTTTTGGTTTAAAGTAGGGTAGTTGAGTTCAGTTGATAGTTCATTTATCACATATAGCATTTAGCAGAGTAGTAAAAAAAAGGTTTTGAAGATGTTATCAACTCAAATCAATTTAATACAATTACAGATACAACTACAACTTACAAGCATTTTCTCAGTTTAAGACAATGTTTTAGACAAAATTTTAGTTATAGAAGCAAAGTTTTATACAATGTATATGTTTTACTTTTAGACAGCATTTTCTCAAGTTCTATAGGAGCATTTTGTCAAGTTCTATTTCTGTTAATGTTTTAGTTTTAGAGAGATCTTTAAGTTTTTGGTTCCACACAGAGTTTACACATTTTAAACATTCACAGATATACAATAATTCACAACATTTTAACAGGAAAACATTTACACATTTTAACCTTACACATTCTAGACATCATCTTAACAGGAAAACATTCACAACATTCACAACATTTTAACTTGAAAACACACACACAGCAACAATTTTAAAGACAATGAGGCTTACTTTTGCTGTTCAGTCCAAGCATGGCTTCTCCAGGATTGCTACCTGCCCACTGAGGTTATCCACCTCCTCTTTGAGAAACCTCTGCCTACACATGGAAACAGCAATGGAAGTTAGTTAGATATATCAGTTTCAATTTCATGCAAAATAGATATATCAGCTTCAACATACAAATCTAACCTTAAATCAAAAACCACAAGACAATTTAGAACCCTAAATCGAAACCCC
>OVAN01010031.1:0-16205 GCA_900406275.1 Anastatica hierochuntica | reverse complement strand
AGCCCAATAGGCTAATGGTTATGTCAGCCATCAAATGGTTCATAACAATTTATACTTACTCTTAGTGTAGTATTGGCTCCTTAGGCTAAATAAATGTGGATAGAGCCATGGCGGTTGTCAGCATTGTTGGTCCTTCTCGCTATGGCTACATTCTTGGTAAATCTCATTAGCTTTAGGAGGTCGCATCTTTTGATGAATTCTTGGACCGGAATTCTACAATGACATTTGGGCTTCTTTGATTATGGCCCACCATCATTAGGGTTAGATAGGCAGGAAAATGGAAAATCTCTGCCATTTCAGACTTATCATATGCTTTTTTGTGTCAGATCAAGGCTCTCTCCTCTAGAAACCATTGTCTCTCTTACTTTTTCGGTGAGTTCCTTGTTGCTTGCCAATAATTCGCATCTCCCTATCCTCCATAGTACTAATAATGTCGATGCGATTGAGGAAATCGATACGATTTCGTCCTAGGGTTTTGCTTTTGCGATCTTCTCCGAAGGTGATAATGCATGTTCTGATCACTTTCCTTATGATTTGCAGATCAACAGCCGTTTTCATCGTTCGTATCCTCAACCGCTCCATCTTCATACTAAGGTAACTTTTCCTTAACCATCTTTCCTTCGTTTAGATCTTTCTACGATTGTGATAGGGTTTCTTACAAAGAATGTAGCCTTTTTAGAATGACTCCTAAAGCCATCGTGGATCTTGATACTCCATCATCCCTCTCATAAGAGGTCCTGGAAACTCATGAATTCTCTTTGCTCTTCCTCCTAGCTTGCCCCTTCGATGTCGTGGAACTAATCAGAGGGCCTCCGACTGTGGTCTCGGATAAATAGCCATTTATGAGGTCTTCCTAGAGGTAGGCTTTAGGAAGTCTTTGCCCTCGTTGGTCGTTGAAGTGGCCAACATATTGAAGATATGTCCCAACCTATTTTCTCCTTCTGCCTTTCGTATTTTGACCTCCGTCAATACCCTAGCAGAATTGAAGTCTCTGACGGTGGGGGCCAACGAGGTTCTCTACTCCTATTACTTTTTCTTCTATAAGGGTGAGCCTCAAATATATCATTTCCACCTTAGAAATTCAAGGGACGCCCTAGTGGATGACTGGCTACATCAGATACGTGATGTGCATAGATTTTCATGCATTCTACAGCTCATTTCATCATGGTCTTGGTTGCATTTAGGATGTAAATATTGCATTTAGGTGTTAAAATCCATCTTGTGTATAAGTTGATTCTAGTTTAGGATTTTCATCTTTGCATTGCATTCTTTTGCATTTGTAGGTACAACCTTCGATGATCGATTTAAGAGCTTGTGATGATGGATGCTAGAGGCAAAGATGATGAGTAAACAAAAGAATTCAAAAAGAGGCAAAAAGGATGAAAGAAGAAGCCTAAAGCTGCCAAAGTGAGCACCTATCAACCTTAAGGTCGATAGGAACTCACTTTAGGTCGACAACAGCCTAAGTTGAGGCTCTGTTGCCTAAGGTGAGCACTTATCGACCTCAAGGTCGATAGAAGCTCACTCTTGGGCGATAGCAGCTCAAGTTGACGTAGAAATTGGTTTCTCTTCACCTATAAATACCCACTAAACCTAATCTTGTAATAACAACCCCTCTGCTAATATTTTCTTAGACAAAGTTTGAGTTTATGGTGACTTTCTCTTGATCTTTAAGATCAAGAGTCTCTCTTTCTATTTTTTTTTATCTTGAATTAAAAACCCAACTTTATCTATGATTATGCTTTCTATTTCTTCTACTCTCTTCTCTTCAATGATTTGTGAGTAAGTTTATTGGGGTCGTAAAGGCCTGGTCGCCAGTGGGCGAATAGACTCCCTCATAAAGTCTAGTCGCCCAAGGGCGACTAGACACGGATCACATATAGTCGCCCATGGGCGGCTAGACTCTTATGAAAGTTTATTCGCCCATGGGCGACTAGACACGGACCACATCTAATCGCCCATGGGCGAATAGACACGGACCACGTCTAGTCACCCATGGGCGACTAGACTCGTGCCAAAGTCTAGTCGCCCATGGGCGACTAGACACAAACAATGTCTAGTCGCCAATGGGCGACTAGACAAGTAACATGTTTAGACGTCGTCGCCCATGGGCGAATAGACCTTCGGCAATGTCTAGTCGCCCATGAGCGACTAGACCTTTGGCAACGTCTAGTCTCCCATGGGCGACTAGACCTTCGGCAACGTCTAGTCGCCTACGGTTGACTAGACCACGTCTTCTCGAGCATCTTCTCCTTCGAATCTCGGTTCGATTGTCTCTTGTTTCGTCTCGATTGGAGTCTTTGTTTAAGTTTCGCGGCAATAATCGTAAAGACTGGTACTTTTTGTAAAAACTTCGTACTGATTGTATAAAACGATAACGGTTAACTCGAACACCGACATTGTCTTAACAATACGATCGGTCTTATCATTTCGCGAGACCGTCACCGTGTAGTCATACGAAGAACTATTTTCCGAAAGAAATCGTAAGAATCTCTTAGTCGCTAAACCACCCAAGAAGGCCAAAACGCGACAAAAGTCCACTTATGATTCTGCAACGAAAATGGGCCCAACTGCGTCAATGATTTACCCGAGTTCCACGATAGATAAAAGGAAAATGCGATAAAGTTAAAGTCTGGAGATAAATATGGAAAATCGTGAAGATAAGACATATTCTCAAGAAAAAAGAATATTTCCGCGGAAGGATATGTTCAAATCTAGGGCAGAAATGGAAACGAGTTCAACTTACGAAGACATATAAAAGAGGGTCTAAGGAGAAGAACGAGGGACTGAAAAGCTTCTTCACAATTAACACTTAGAGCTTTAGGTTTATTTTTCGTTTTTGCTAGCGAATTGCGTCTCAATTAGGTTTACAAGTCTTACGCTGTAAGAACTAGGATACTCGCTGACAGCTCTAACGGCCACGAATTATCACCTTTTGTAACGCTCAACGTATATTCGAAATAAGATCTCTATCGCACTATTTTCTTTCAATTTTTTTTAGTTTTACTTCGTCATATTTTCTCTTCGTACATTTGATCTGTCGTTGTTTTGTTTGGCATAAATTTGGGACCTCAATGAAAGTTAGGGCTTCCTGGCTTTCCTTCGATTACGATAATCGACAGTGCGAATTTTGGTTCTCACAATTTGGCGCTAGAAGGAGAAGGGAACGAAGATTCTTTCACGCCAGATCACAAATCCATCAAGAAACGATATGTCTAGACTAACAGACGATGTTGTCATCTCTTTCAAGGATAGAGCAACAAAAGATCAGGTAAACCCTCGCAACGATCTCCTTGTTATCGAATTAACAATTCAAAATATCGATGGCAAAACAATGTTAGTCGAACTTGGCTGTTCGGCTGGTATTATCTTTAAAAATACTCTCGAGAGGATAAAAATCAAACTCTCCTAAATCACAGGAAGTCCGAGCCCAGTGATAGGCCTCTCGGGAGAAGCTACTATGACCCTCGACTCGGTTAACCTTACTGTTAAAGCCAGGAGCGTAGCAAAAATCGTTGAGTTCTTAGTTATAGATCACCCCGCTTCATACAATGCAATCGTGGGCGTTCCATGGCTAAACTCCATGCAAGTCGTACCATCTAAGTACCACTACTGTCTCATATTCCCGACCCCATTCGGAATCGAAAGAATCCAAGCACACCGTAACGTATCACAAGTCTGTTTCGCTGCCAATCAAAAACGTAAAAACATGACGGCGGAAGCTTTCTTTCGAAAGAAAAATAAAAAAGATTCTATCGAAGATGCCTCGGAACAAGATCAAACCGAGATCTTTTGGCAGTTACGGAAAGCCAAAGCCTCGGAAGAGAAGCGAGAACCAACTTGCGAGCCCGTCGTCTCGGTATGCCTCGACGAAAAGTTCCCTGAGCGTTGCGTCAAAATCGACGCTAATCTCTGTGATCCCATAAAAACACGGCTTATAGCTTTCTTAAAAATTTTTGCATGTTCACTTGGACCGCAAAAGACATGCTAGGAAATGACATCAACGTGACATGCCATGAACTTAATGTGGATCCAACTTACAAACCTGTCAAACAAAAGAGGCAAAAATTGGGACCAGAACGCGCTACCGCGGTCAATGATGAAATCGAAAAACTCTTAAAAGTCGGATCTATAACGGAAGTTAGATATAAGGACTGGCTCGCCAATCCTGTTGTGGTCAAGAAGGAAAATGGAAAATGGCGAGTCTGTGTTGATTTCACCGATCTAAATAAGGCATGCCCGAAGGGCATCTTTCCATTGTCACACATTGATCGTCTGGAGAGGCCATGGCGGGAAACAAGCTCTTGTCATTCATGGATGCTTTCTCGGGATACAATCAGATCATGATGAATCCTGACGATCGTGAAAAAAATGCGTTCATCACCGATCGCGACACGTATTGTTACAAGGTAATGCCTTTCGGCCTCAAGAAAACCGGGGCAACTTATCAACGACTCGTCAATCGTATGTTCTCCGAGCAGCTACGGAAGTCTATGGAGGTATACATTGATGATATGCTCGTAAAATCTCTCGAGTTACCAAAACCACGTCCCCAATCTGCAAAAATGTTTTAAGAAATTAAACCTGCATAATATGAAGCTCAACCCAGCGAAATGCAGGTTCGCTGTGGCATCATGAGAATTTCTCGGATATCTCGTCACGTACCGAGGAATCGAGGCTAACCCAAAACAAATCAATGCGTTGGTCGAGAAGGCCTCTCCGAAAAACAAGCGAGAAGTACAAAGACTAACTGGAAGAGTCGCCACACTCAATCGCTTCATCTCGCGGTCAACGGACAAGTGTCTCCCTTTTTACCACATTCTGAAAGGGGAAAAAACTTCGAATAGTCCGAGCAATGCGTAAAAGCTTTCCAACAGTTAAAGCATTACTTGACCACACCTCTAGTACTCGCAAAACTTGTCGTCGGAGAGGCCTGTTCCTGTATATCGCGGTATCAGCTACAACTGTAAGCGGTGTTCTCATGAGGCGAATAGAAGCCAATTTTTTACGTAAGTAAAACCTTGTTAGATGTTGAAACGCGATATCCGCTGATGGAAAAATTGGCCCTCGCAATCATAATGTCCGCTCGAAAAATAAGACCATACTTCCAATCGCACACGATCATCTTACTCACTTCATTCTCGCTACGGACAATTTTGCACAGCCCCAGTCAGTCGGAAAGATTAGCAAAGTGGGCAATCGAGTTAAGCGAATACGACGTCAATTACCGAATAAAGACTTGTGCAAAGTCGTAGGTACTTGCCGATTTCTTGGTAGAGATCCCAACGGAAAAGACGACAAATCACGAGCCGAACGCAATTTGGACCTTTCATGTCGATGGATCCTCATCCAGGCAAGGTTCGGGAATCGGAATTCAGCTCACTTCACCAACTAGGGAAGTGTTGGAATAGTCATTCCAATTGATGTTTCACGCTTCAAACAACGAAACCGAATACAAAGCACTTATTGTCGGATTACGATAGGCTCGCAGACTGAAAATACGCAATATCCACGTGTACTGTGACTCTCAACTCATCGCGAACTAATTCAGCGGCGAATACGAAGCTAGAGACGAAAGGATGGAATCATATTTGAAACTCGTCCGAGATCTCACCCAGGACTTGAATCAATTCACTCTCATGCGAATTCCTCGCTCGGAAAACACGCAGGCCGATGCGTTGGCGGCCCTGACATCAAGCTCGGACCCGAGTCTTAGGCGGGTAATTCCCGTGGAGTTCATTGAACACCTGAGCATCGGCCCTCCAGTCACAAGACGAGGATGTCAACGAAGCCGACACTCAACTTGGACAAAACTCAGAACAATCTGAATACTGTTGCGATACGTCGTGGTTGGAGACAATTCAAGCATACATAGCCGAAGGAGCGCTCCTTGCTGAGAAATGGGCAGTCTGAATGTTAAAATCCAGGCCGCCGTTATGTATTAGTGGAAGGGAAAGTCTACAAATGGAAATTCTCTGGGACCCTTATGACATGCGTATAGGGAAGCGAATCACGATGAATCATGGAAGAAGTCCACTCTGGATCTTGCGGAAATCACAATGGCGGGAGATCCCTCACAATCAAAATCAAGCCCCACGGCTATTATTGGCCGACAATGGTCAAGGATTTTGAGAAATTCACACGCAAATGCAAAAAATGCCAAAGGCATGAGCCAACAATCCACCAGCCTATAGAGCTTCTTTCCTCTATTTCAGCAATATACCCATTCATGCGATGGTCAATGGATATCGTCGGTCCTATGCATAAATCTAAGCAGAAACGCTTCCTGCTAGTCTTGATCAATTTCTTCTCAAAATGGGTCAAAGCAGACTCATACGCTAGCATCAAAGACGCCCAAGTTGAAAGTTTTGTGTGGAAAAATATTATATGCACACACGGTGTCCCATACGAAATCGTAACGGATAACGAATCCTAGTTCATTTCAACAAGATTCGAGGCGTTTTTCGAAAAAATGGAGATACGACTGACTAAATCCACCTAAAGGTATCTGCAAGGTAACGGCCAGGCAGAAACCATTAACAAGACCATCTTAGACGGACTCAAAAAATGCTTGAACGCTAAAAAGGGCCTATGGGCAGAAGAAGTCGAAGAAGTCCTTTGGTCACACAAAACAACTCCGAGAAGAGCAACGGGAGAAATTCCCTTCGCCCTCGTATACGGAACACAATGCATTATCCCAGCGGAAGTCGAATTCCACGGGATACGCAGGAGACTACTCCCCGAACGAGAAGACGTGAACACTCTAATGCTGCTGGATGATCTCGACCTCATCCACGAGCGCCGAGACCAGGACCTCATACGAATACAAACCTACCAACAAGCAACGGCAAAATACTACAACTCAAACGTACGCAGCCGCATGTTCAAGGAAGGCGATCTAGTTCTACGCAAAATTTTCCAAAATACCGCAGAAGAAAATGCAGGGAAACTCGGAGCAAACTGGCAAGGACCATACAAGGTCATAAAACTAGTCCGACCAAAAGCGTATGAAATTGCCACAATGCAGGACGTCAAAATTCCTAGGACTTTAAATTCAATGCATCTCAAAAAATATTATCACTAAACAACAACGTTAACGATAAATTGAACTACGAGACGACTTGATCCCCGAAAAGGGTACATAGGCAACTCGTCGAAAGATGATTTCAGCCGTCCCTCTCTCTAAAAAAGGGGGAGCAGGTACATATACATATACTCGTATAGTCCCAAAATTTGAAACATCCGCATTCTCAAACCTGATATTTTTTAAAACTCTCGGCAGCCTATGCTCGGCAAATATTCCCCAGCAAATGTTTCAAGCCCGTAGATGCTTCAAGAGTGAAGCATGACATACAAAAGAAAAAACAATCTTCAACATCACGAGACGTAGTAGACGCTTGAAGAACCGTTTTTCGACAACACACCTTCCTCGATAAGAACACAAATCCTTCGCGAAGACTTACAAAAGGTAATATCTACCGATAAGTCTGTTGCTGGTCACAACAAACTCCAAGTGTCCTAAATAGACTAAGCCATCTCATAGAGATAGCTCTCATACATCCGACTAGGATAATAGCGCGCTATAAAAGAAATCTGAAATTTTGGTCAGCACTTCCAGACGACTTAGAAATTGACTTTGGAGAGATGCTCGGTTCCCGATTGATGTAAGTTATATAACTCGAGAACTTATCGCAAACTTTAATATTGAGACGGAACCAGGTCGAAATAAAAAACGGGAAACATAAGCCGGAGTTAGTCACCGACGCCCAAAAACCGAATGTAAACCTAGGTCTTGCCCTAAACCCAACACACTGGTCTCAAACATCTCAGGGCATAGTATCTAACTGATACGAGATCCCAAAACCTGTCTCTTCGTCTATATTCAAATGATTATACGAATCTAGAAGACTAAGTCTCTCAAAAACTCGCACCCGAAACAAACAACGAATATAGCGATCCCTCAAGAAACGAATATGAGATGACAAATCATAATCTGTCTCCACGTACGCAGCTCTACTCATACACCAACATATCAAAATAAAAGGCCATTCATTGATTCAAAACCGCAAAGCGGTGGGGGATTCATAGCCACCTACGGTTAGTCCCGAAACATAAAAAATAGCAAAAACAAAAAACGGCCATATCTGAACGGAACAAACCATAGCAAAGCCAAACGCCCCTAATAGGACTACCACCTAGCTCATCATCCATGGGTGGGACCGCTTCCTTACCCGCTACATCACCAGAATTCAGAGCCACATCATCTCCACCCCCCCCTCCTCGGCGTCGCAAAGCTCGATGCCCGCGGGATCCTCCCTCTTAGGGTTATCGGAAAAACAGCGAAAGGACACAATAAGATTTTAGAGATGCAAAGATAGAACCGAAGTCCTCCTCAACGGCCTCCAGCTCCGCTTGGCAAGCGGACAGATTGGCCTCTTTGGCCTGCCGAGACAAGGACTCTTCGTCATAAAACATCTAAATCTCGCTCATTGCTCCCTGGATAACTGCCAGGGCGAGATCCCTATTGTGGATATCCATCTGAATCTAGAGATCTCGCAATCTTGGCGAAACGAGTCCGAGAATCAGCGCACATAGTGGCCCTCGACTCAGCCACAACCTCCGCAATCCCACGACTCGATGAGCTTTCTTCGGGCTGCATCCGACGCCGCAGGCGACACAACTCCGAGGCTTTGGCCTTCCTATCCGTCTTCTCCTTAAGCAACGAGCTCGCCATCTTCCTGAGATCTCTCTTGAGCTTGCCAATTCAAGTCTCCAACCGAGATACCTCAAGGGAATGGGCATCCACGGTACCCTCCAATTTCCTCCCAATCCACAATGATTGGTCCTTCGATTCAACAAGTTCTTTCTGAAGACGCTAGACCTCCGACACGCAGTCATTAAGCATCCCATCGATCAAAGATATGAATTGCGTGAAAGAGAGAGTAAGACAAAAAAAAGAAAAGAAAGAAATCTAACACAGTGATAAAAGAGCCGCAGAACGAACCTTGGCACGATGTTGCGACCGCGCGGTCGGGCCAGACGCTCCTAGGGGCAAAGGCCCGATCTCGACCCCTCTTACACACCTCTCCTATATAGCCACCTCCATGCTAGCACAAGCGCTCTTGCGCCCCTCCAAAGCAACGGTGGAAGTGGCACCGAAAGCATGTAGGCCCAGGACGATCTCTTGCCTGGCCGGTGGAGAGGGCATCGACTTAGGCCCCTTGCTCTGAATAACTAACAAGAACAAGAGTCGTCGAAGAACCCATCGGCTGGATAGTCCCATCTTCTGGAATGATCGGAGAAGAAGGTGGCGGCACGAATGCAGGAACTAATGACGCAGCCAGGATCGGAGAACCCACCGGGGCAACACTAGCAGTGTCCCCCGCCTCAACTTCTCGATGAGACATATCATCTCGAAAAGCCAGGTATCCACCACGTGCACCGGGATACCTTCACGAGTCGGGGAACTCGAAGGGTTTTCCGGAGGGGCGGCATCCACCTTAGCGCCATTGTCTTTCTGTCCGTTACAAGGGGAAGTCATGTTGGCTCGACAAAGCTCTCAAATCAAAAGTTTGAAGAAGTGAGGAATGATAGAGGGAGTCAAATATTTATAAGGATTTTACATAATAAAATAATCAATAAAATTTGTCTTCGCAATCATCTTGGCCGTTGATTCCGATTAAACCACACACCACTCTCCCGCAAGAGTAGCAATCGAAACTTTCGAGCTGGGGTGGGCTAACTGTTGGGGTCAAAAACGGTAACATCGAAATCGACGCCCAAGATTCTCGAATAACTCCCAAGAGATCTCGAGATATGAGTTTCTTTGCGATAGGAAATCACCGTAAACATCGGATAATCTCATCGTTTCGGAGACACGAGCAAGGTCCAATCGCTAGTGGGCGACTAGACACGGATCACATCTAGTCATCCATGGGCGACTAGACACGGACCATGTCTTGTCGCCCGTGGGCGACTAGACACGGATCACGTGTAGTCGCCCTTGGGCGACTGGACAGGCAACTGGACGTTGGGCGACTAGACACGGAAAACGTCCAATCGCCCATGGGTGACTAGACACAAACCATTTCTAGTCGCCCATGGGCAACTATACACGTAACATGTCTAACCGCCCATGGGTGACTAGACCTTTGGCAACGTCTAATCGCCCAAGGTTGACTAGACCACATCTTCTCGGTCATCTTCTCCTTCGAATCTTGGTTCGAATGTCTCTTGTTTCATCTCGATTGGAGTCTTCATTGAAGTTTCGCGGCAATAATCGTAAAGACTTGTACTTTTTGTAAAGCTTCATATCAATCATATAAAACGATAGCGGATGACTCGAACACCAACATTGTCTTAACTATCTGATCGATCTTATCATTTCGGGAAACCGTCACCGCGTAGTCGTACGAAGAACGATTTCTCCCAAAGAAATCGTATAAATCACTTAGTCGCTAAACGACCCAGGAAGGCCAAAAGCGCGACAAAAGTCCACTTACGATTCCGAAACGAGAATGGGCCCAACTGCGTCAACTATTTACCCGAGTTCCGCGAAAGATAAAAGGAAAACACGATAAAGTTAAAGTCTGGAGATAAAAATGGAAAAATCTTGAAGATAAGGAATATTCTCGAGAAAAAGAAATATTTTTGTGGAAGGATATGTTCAATTCAAGGATGGAAAAGGAAACGAGATCAACTTACGAAGACATATAAAAGAGGGGTTAAGAAGAAGAACAAGGTACAGAAAAACTTCTTCACAATTCACACTTAGAGCTTTAGGTTTATTTTTTGTTTTTGCAAGCGAGTTGCGACTCAATTAGGTTTACAAGTCTTACGCTGTGAGAACTAGAATACACGCCGACAGCTCTTGCGGCCACGACTTATCACCTGTTGTAACGCTCAACGCAGATTCGAAATAAGATATCTATTGCTCTATTTTCTTTCGATTCTATTTTAATTTTACTTCGTCATATGTTCTCTTCTTACTTTTTTTCTGTCGTTGTTTGGTTTAGCAAAAATCTGGGACCTCAAGGAAAGTTAGGGTTTCCTAGCTTTCCTTCGATTACGATAATCGACAGTGCGAATTTCGGTTCACACAAGGTTCTTTAGATGGATCTTGGGTGTTTGAGATTTGGATAGATAGGATTGTAATGATGGTGTTATGGATAGTTTATCTTTAGTTTCTAATAGATTAGGAGGCCTTAATGCTTGATTTGAATGAATCTTGACATGTATGCATTTCACGCCCGAGAGGTGTTCGATGAAATGCCTAGGAGAACCTAATTCATGCTAAACTTAGCTTAGCCAATGAGAATTGATTGCTAGGGAGTTTAGTGATTATATGAACTTGTTCTTAATGATTCCTATTGATTTTCAATTGCAATAAGCGAGAGTTGAGTGACTGAATCATATAGGAAATGGTTTGCTGCCACGAGAATGAAGTAAGCTATAGATGGCTTTGGTCATAGAATTGTTCTTAATATCTTGATCTAACACCACTATTACCATCTTACTAGTCTCTTTGATTACACTCGCCCTTGATCCATCGTTTTTACTTGTCTTTAAATCTAGTTTTGCTATTTAAGTTAATGTTTGTTTCCTTTGCTTAATATACTTTTTTGCTTGATTTATCTATCTTTTTACGTTATTGCTTTTCTTTTTCCTTGCTTAGTAGATCGTTAAGAAATCAACCCTTTCTCGATTTGCTTAGATTAGGAGGAATTGTGTATTCTCAAAGTTTAGATTTTTCTAGCTTGACGTGCTCCTTGTGGTTCGACCCCAAAGTACTACAATTGCATATCCGTACACTTGTGGATTGTGTGATTGTTAGGAAACAAAATTTTATAAATTTAAAGCTTCGTTCTGATTTTGTTTGTATAAACAATCGCGCAACAAGTTTTTGGCGCCGTTGTCGGAGATCCAATATAGCTAGTTCTAGTTTACCTTTGAGATTTCAATTCCTTTTGAGACTAAGCTTTTATTTTTAAGTATCAAACTAATATCTTTGCTTTTGTGTTTGTTATATTGCTCTGCAAGATAATAAATCCAAGGAATCAAAGGGATTTGTATGTGCAAAGAGTGAACTTAGGTATGGAAAAACCAAGAATGGGTATGAGGAATGAGAATGACAGTGAGTGTGTAATGGAATGGTTCCACTTTCAATAGGATCGATTGCTTCAAGACCTAATTGGAGATTTTGACACGCCATTCACCAATCCTACAAGAATGGGAATAAGATATCCTCAACACAATCTTCTACACTTTGAAGTCAAATCGAGTTTGATTGGATTGGTCCAAAGCTCGCGATATTTTGGGCTTAATGAGGAAGATCCCATTGAACATCTCTACAATTTTGAGAAATTTTGTGAGACGGTTAAGATGCAAGGAGTACCCAATGATCTAGTAAAGCTTTCTCTTTTCTCGTTCTCCTTGGAGGATAAAGCTTCTTAATGGGAAAGAAGTGTTAAAAGCTCAACAATAACCACATGGGAAGAATGCAAGAAGCGATTTCTTGAAATATTCTACTCTCACCAAAGGACTACCAAGTTTAGAAATGACATTGCCTCTTTCAAGCAAGAATTAGAGGAAACCTTTGGAGAAGCATGGGAGAGATTTGGTGGTTATGTGAGGAGTTGCCAACATCATGGCTTTACAAGAGGTAGCCTTCTACAAATTTTTCACTGAGGAGTCCATGGAAAATTTAGGCTTGATATGAACACGGAAAGTAATGGAAATTTTGCTAGCTTATCAACCGAACAAGGGGAGACGTTAGTCGAAAATTTGGCAAGAAGCTATCATGAAGAAAATGGCTATGAGAACCACTCAAGAAGGTTTGATAAACGCTATGAGGAGCTGAGTGCTAGGATTGAGAAACTAGAAAAAGTTTGTGAAGAAGCGATGATGCATCCAAAAGAGGAAAATCAATTATAGAAGCTCCTAGAGGTTATAGAGAGGAGGTTAATTTTGTTCAAGAAGGATACCAAGGGAATTCTTCCCAAGAATCTTCACCAAGAAGAGTACATGAAGAGAAACCTTCTAACGAACAAAGTCAAACCAAGGATGATAAGATTAAAACCATCTTAAAGAAGCTTTTGGTTGATGAAAAGGATTTCAAAAAGGGAATATTTGAGAGATGTGAGATGACAAACCATAGGATTCACGAAAATTTCATTAAGTTGAATGAAAGGTATGAATCTCTTGCCTCTTATGTGAAGGATTTGGAATTCAAGCTAGCAGAGCAAGCTTCTAAGTTAGAATCTCAAGAAGGAAAACTTCCTGGAAAGTGTGAAGTAAATCCTAAAGAGTTTTTTCAAGCCATCACATTGAGAAGTGGAAAGCAGTTGCCACCAAGGACTCATGAGGAGAACCCTAAAGAGGATGAGGAGCAAGTTGAAGAGGTCCCTATGGAAGAAGAGTTTCAAGAGGATAACCAAGAAGAGGAAATTCCTAAAGAACATAAAGGGAACCCAAATCAACAAGAGAAAGCTACAAAGCTAGTAGCTCCTCCACGTCAATGAAGGGAGAAAAAGAAAGAACCAACCGACACCGACATCCCCGTTGATGAATTGAACCTACCATTTCCTGGTCGTTTCAAGAAACAAATCCTTGAAGACAATTACAAGAATTTTAAGGATCAAATGGGAGGTCTCATGGTTACAATACCATTTATTGAATGGTGTCAAGATCAACCGGTAGTCAACGAGGTTTTGAAGGATATAGTCATCAAAAGAAAGAGGATCGACAATTTGATGATGATAATGGACCAAGAGTGTAGTGAACCTACTTAAAACACAACGCAAATGGAAAAGCCTCTACAGCCAAAGTCAATTCCCAAGAACGTTGATTTAGATAAATCCGAGAAACCTTGCTCAATTGATGAGATTGTTTAACAAGATGCCTTATGTGATGCCAAGAATAAGGAGAATGTGGTTCCATGTGAGAAGACCAAGAACAACAAGCTTAATGATGTGAAGAAAGGCTAAACTCCTATCATGCTAGTTGATTTTTCACCAAAGACAACTCTTCCTTGTGCAATTCCAAGAGTGGTGAGGGACGTTGATGAAAAGAAAGTGCTTCTCAACCCCACTCATATTCCTACTATGACTTTAACTCCAACAAAATATGATGATGGAGTAATTGATTATCAAATGAAGTGCAAAGGTTTCCCAAAACCTTTTGCAAAGGTAAAAGTCATAGTTACCAAGGAGATGAAAGAGAAAGGTGAACAAGGGACTAATACATTAATGAAGAAGATTCTATTCATTGAGCTACATGATCTGCCATGGAAGTCAAAAGCACCTCCTTGGCCAAACTTTGCAAAAGCATAGTCTCATACCCAAAGTCAAGATAAAGACTATAAACAAGCGCCTTGGGAGGCATTCCAAAGAAAAGTCACTTTGTTATATGATATCTCAGCTTTTCGACCGAGATAATCCTGCAAGCGCACTGAAAGTAAGATGTAGTGGTTCGGGATCGAATCCACAGAGACCAAAGATAGCACGAAGAATTTAATATCAAACACGGGCTAAAGAGAAAAGGATGTTTTGTAAAAGATGCAATAAATCGAAATTAAGAAGCAAAGAAAGCAAGCAAATAACAACGAGTTGTAAATCAATCAAAGAAGAGCTGGGCATTGGTACTCTCAAGGAAACATTTCATTGAAGATTGGAATTGATGATCAGGGAACAAATTTTAAACCGTCTTGAACTAAACACCAATATAGAATTGATCTACTTCCGCAATATCAATTCACTATGTATTAGAAACCTTGAAACTAACTTTCGTTGACTCTTGGATTCTAATCATGCATTCTAAACAAGCTTGATTGGTTCACAATTCACTTAAACATAAATTTCCATTGGCTTAAGATGAATTGCTCATTTAGGATTCATTCAGGCAATTAAGCGAACACTTTCTAGGCGTTAAACAATCTAAGCTCAGAAACTAAGTAACCAAGTTAATTTCATCATTAAGAAAAAACTAAGATAAAGATCCAATTGATTAAATCCATAATCAAACAATTCTATGTCAACAATTCATATAATCCCTATGTGAGAACCCTAAACCCAACAAGCAAACTACTCACTCGTGATCAGAGAACAAACACAAATCAAATCAGAGAGAGACATGATTATATTGATCAAAAATAAAGAGTAAAGGTTCAAAATTCTTCTCAGATTCGAAGTACGGAAGATGATTCTTCTCCCAAGGGTTACAAATCTCTCTTTTGCTCCCAAAACTCATAAAATAGCATACGAAAGTGAAAACTCGAGTTTAGGTTTTAGTTGTGTAATATGGTTCTCGAGAAGTTCGGTCTGGTTCTCGTAAAATCGGTCTGCGAAATCGGGACAAGGATCAATCGATCCTTGACAAGGATCGATCGATCCCTGTCCTTCTGTCAGGACATTTCTTCTCTTCACAAACACTTCCTTCGATGCTTGAAATTCGTCCAAAATACCTTCTTTCTGCACATTCAAGCTCGATACCTGTAAAAACACTAAAGAACACAAATCCGCTCCAAAGAGAGCCAAATACATACTAAAAACCATATTTCTCGACTAAAAAACGTAATAAAAACCTTTAAAATACTAACACATCAAATCCCCCAATCTTGAATCTTTGCTTTTTCTTAACTAAAGGAAACGAAGATGAAGCCTACGAGAAAAAATTTTGAAAACCGAGTAGACCTTATGCTATCAGTAGACCTTACTTTGCACTACTTTCGCTAAACATTGACGTAGAGTTTCCTCGGGTGTCAAAGTTTAATAATTTATAAGACCTAATACCCTACGCTCAATCCCACAAGAGAACAAGGTCAATAGTAATATTTTAGGGTCGTCCAAATATTTAAAGGCTTGACTTAGTAGAATATAAACAAGGATATTAAGANTTGTCATGTATCTCTACTAAACCTAATCAAAAGTGGAGGTAACCATGGTGATTGTTCAAATAAAGAAAGCAATAACTAAATAGCATAAAAGTAAAGCAAGCAAAGAACAAACTTGGATCTAATCAAAGGAAAAGTAGGATCTTGAGACAATGGAAATGAGTTCGGGTTCAATCTAGAGATTTAGTGGATTTGGATAAGGTTTTATTAAAGGATCTAGCTATTTCTAGACCAAGGGTCCCTTTTTTGTCGATCAACCCACTTTCGTGACAGAGATCTATTCACCTATACACACTACAAGGTTCAACTCTCGTTT